>VZSZ01008646.1:102624-170317 GCA_013398815.1 Ibidorhyncha struthersii | reverse complement strand
TGCCGGGGGGCCCCCGCCGCGTCCGTCCGTCTCCCCCCTCTCGGCCTCCTCCTCCGGCGCTACACGTTCCTGCCGCCCTCGGAGTGGTCGGGCCGCCCCCCAAGGGCCTACACAGGCCTCGGCCCGGCCCTCATGGCCCTCACAGGCCCGCGGGCACCATCCTCCCCCAGGGCACGCCGGGGCCCTCCGTGGCTGGGGCGCCGAGGTGGAGGAAGATCCCGGGTGGCGGGTGGTGGGGCAGAGGAGAGGAGGAAAGGGGGGGGCAGCGTCGCCATCGCTGACCGAGATGGTGTGGGGTGCAGGTCGGCCTGCGGCGCTCGGCTGGGCTGGGGAGCGCCTCGACGGACAGGCCGGGGTGAATCGATGGGCCTTGGGGCGCCCTGGCCATGCCGTCGGCGGAAGGGGGAGGCTGCAGAAGCTCCCTGCGGCAAGGAACAGCATCATCCTGCGAGGAGCAACGCTCAGCGTGGTGCACAGCCGCTGCGCTAATCCAAAGGATATGGGTTTACGTTAAGCAGCATGTACATTGCACCCTTTATCCCAGCCATTATCCGCGTGAGCGGAGCTGCTTGCGTGCAGCCTGTAGGGAATAGAGGCATAGTCATGCTGGTTTAAGGGCATGGCTTTCTAGGTAACTGCACCAACACGGGTAGTTGGAGAAAGACAGGTTTTCTGGCGCTCGCCCACTTTTTTGGCACCTCTCCATGTGCATTTCAAAGCATCTTTGGGGACGAACAGTGACTTTCAAGTTTGTTAGACACGGAAGTGTTGGATGGCCAAGGGAGAGAGGGAAGTCCCAGGTACTCCGAATGTGAGTTTAGAAACGGAACTCCTCTCAGCAGCCCAGGCATACTAAATACCCCATGAAACGCTTCACAAGATTAAAAAACTTGCATAGGCAAAACACTGCCTCCACTTCCTCGGCCCGGCTCTGTGCTTGGCTGCCGCCCTTCTGCTCCACCCTCCTCTCTACAAAGGGCGTGTATGCAGGGTAATCTTTTCTGGACTCCTCCAAAATAATTAGTTCCCGTCTGAAGTGTGAACTCAGCTCCCACATGGAAAATGCAAGGCAGCACTGTGTTTCTGCAGAGGTCTGTCTGAAGAGGCCTTTTCCAGGCTCTTTATCAGCCCCAGCTTCAGCAGTTTACCTCCAGATTAGCGCAGAGGGATGTAACGCAGGTGTGAGATGAGGGGGAAAGAGGTCTGTTGTCCTCAAAGCGTACAGATCTAGTCAGGCGTCACTGGACAGTTGCAGGAGCATCAATATGACCCATTGGAGCAACGCTGTACGGGCCTCGGAGGGGTTTGCTGATAACAGGGACTTGGTGTTCCTGAGCCACTGAACAAATACCAGCCACAATCTTTACTTTGGCACTGAGCGGGTGAAAGCATAAATGCGGGAGAATCCAAGTGAAAAACCAAGGGTGGTGGCTGGTTGCAAGCACACTTTGGGATCTTGCAGGAAATGGGAGGCACATGGGGTGCATGAATTTGTCATGTTCTTTGGGAGTACTACACAGGCACACAAAAGTCTTACTCTGGGGTCTTGATTTCCACCTGGGAGGACAGGAGGGCAACTCTCCGAACTCATAGAGTGTGTACCTCCCTGGTACTAACAGACAACAGGTGCCACTGTTACCATCCTTTTGGTCTTTGAGATAAGGGGATTTTCCAATAGCTGCCGTTCATCCCTTGCCCTAGGGCCCAGGCGTACGCAGTGCTTTCTTTACCTGTCGTGCTCTGCTTCAGGTGCAAGGCCTGTACCTTCATGTTTCTGGTGGAAGAAGAAAGAGTTGCTGCTTGAATATTTTCTCCATAATAATCAATCGATCACCCATAAACTTTACAGCATGAAGCACTGAAGAATGTTTTGCCTCCTAGTAACTGAAAATTAAAGGCATTGCAGAGATTAAAATCTCGTAATTTTCAAACTCTGAAAGACAGGATGGCACAGAAGGACTTGGGTTGGTGAAGTGTTTTGCTGAGCAAACGGAAAGAGCCGACTTCCTCGTAAAACCCCAGCGATTGGCGGTGGAGTCTCACTGGCAGGTGTAATAACTGAAATAACTTCTGCCTGACATCGCTGCAAACAACAGAAAACAAATGAGCGGTGTCCCTGTTACTTTGCTAAACCAACACTGAAGCTGAGGAAAAGGTTTTGGTTGCAGAGATGTCATCATTGTGGCTATTTTTGCTCTTACTTAATTTTTCATGCATTGAACATTTCCTTCATAAATAGTCCCAAAGATGGTCCGCTGTTGGTGTATTCAGTTAAGACTTCTTTAGTATTAGTTAGCCTTTATGAGAAACAAATAACCTTCTTTCACTGGAAACAGCATATAAGCAGCTTCATAACTATTTTAAAATGGAAAAAAATGCAACATTTGGTCTTTCCCTGTGGGGGAGTGGTTCCTTCATTTAGATTATAGGTTTTTAGATTTTGTCTGTGAATCCACTATGATTACAGATGCAGAAAAGGTCAAAATATATACATTTTGTATTCCGTTATGATGATTGTGGTTACTTCTACTGCTGCAGTAGCTGTGGGGAACTGCAGTCAGGGTTGGAGTTTCACTGTATTTGGTTTGATGCTGACCTAGGAAACAGCCCTGAAAGTCCTTCTCTATCAGTGCAGAACTTAATTTAAAATGTGATGCGTCTCCTGAACTCCTAGGTCTCACAGTTTCATTTTTCCTGTTGTGGGTAGCCACTGTGAAAAGTCAAAGCTGTGGGGAGAGCATCAGGCTCTTAAGTCTGGTGAAGTCTGTAGGAATGTGAGCGGACGGCAAGCTCCAGCTGAACTGTTTGCTCAACAGGAGACCCAAATGAGGAGCGCAATGAGATGGCACGTGAGGTACTGCATGTGCTGTTTTATTTGGTTCATTTCTAGAGATAATAAAGTGTAGCAACCAAAGGTGAAGGCCAGAGCCGGATCTTATGGGGTGCCATCTCCTCACTTGTATGCCGTGGATGTGAATACATCCCTATCACAGATCCGTGCCTGTGGTGTAGTGGAGAAAGATTAAACAAGAACTGTTCTTTTGCAAATTAGAAATAAAATTCTAATTTGGGGCTTAAAAATGAGTTCCCTGAGCAGATAACCTAGGTTAATACTGTGCTGGAAGGAAGGAAGGAGGGAGAGAGATTAATATCCAACATCTGTTGGTAGTGAAGCCACTGGCTGACGTTACCTTACTAACAAAACCAGGTTGGAATGAAAGAGCAGCGTACTCCACTCAAATGTATATAATGTCTTTATTGCATGTGAAGAGACACAATTAAGTGTGATGTCTTACCTGCAGATGCATCTCGTCTCATAGAAAATGAAACTCTGTCTGCTAGGAGTACTGGGTGGCTGTAGCATGCAAAGGAAGAAAGTCAGAGACATATATTGGTTGTACAACATTTTGGTTGATGGTTCAGAAAGTAACAGATCAAACATGCTACTGAAGTACCACTGCAGTGCCGGGTACCATCAGAAAAGCTGGAGTATCGTCATGCCTTTTTACAGCACAGCTGACTGCAGAGTTATACCAATACAAATTGCGAATAAGCAAGAATAGATTTTAATTCTTAGGCTGTTAACTGTCTGGAGGTATCTTTTTTGTTACATGTGCACACACCAGTTCAAGCCATTATCACTATATAATTATATACTTTAAAAAATTATCAAGAAGTGTGGTTTTGCAGATTGTACTATCAGCTCATTACCGAGCCATTAAAAAACTGGTTCCAGCAGCAGAACTATTAATGAGCTTGTTTCTAGTAGCATGTGCTTTGTGATTACTTGGCGCTCTGCCTCAGCTTAATTAAGATCTTAAATTTACATACTGCTATTCAACCATATGTTGCACCAATGTCTGCAAAGGTGAATAGGTTTTATTGTCTTCATTTTATAGGTCAGGACACGGTGTCACTTCGGGGTCAAGTGACAAGACTGAAGCCACCCAACCACTGAAGCAGTCTGGATCTGTTGCTCAACCTGCAGGGTGGCATTTCCTCTGTACAACTGGGAGAATGATTGGGTGGACATTGACAAACCCGAAACAAAATAATTACAATAATATTATTCGGTAGAACCACGGTACCCGGTTTAATGTATTCATTAAGATTTGTTGCAAAGATCACAGAAAACCTTCATATCTATGGAAGTGCAGTGGCCAATTTAAAAATGTACCTTTGACAGGAAAATGATCAAAGTAATTGGAGTGATTTCTCAGAGTCTTAAAGAAAAAAAAAAGATAATCACATAATAAGAAACGGTATTGTTCCTCCTATCACACTTTCTTTGTATTATCAGCAATTATTTGATGTTCCAATCTTGCAAGTCTTATGAATATGAGCAGTCATGAGTAGCATGAGCAAAGTTTGCTGAAACAAATGAGCCTGGAAAGGTCACATCCCTGCCTTGAATAAATAGGTATAGATGATAATATTGCTGTTTAGTCTCCTAGGTGTGGTGTGCTGCACAGAAGTGCAGCAACTCTTTTGTGCCAGTTTGGGGTTTTATCCAGTTTTAAATGAAATGTCCTTCTTTCTGTTTCCCAGCTGTGTGCTCTACTTACTAGTGCATTTTCATAAGCTTTTTGCTCTGCTTTATGAAGGTGGAAGGTTACCCGAGTTACTAGTTGGGTGTGTGTTCACCCACTTTCATAGCGTCTAACCTCTGAAGAAAATTGTTGGCACGGGAGCCTCCCCCAAGAGACTGACATTTAAAATGACAAGCTTTGCTAAGCATGAAGTCACTCCTCAAGTCTACCTCTACCATGCCTCCATTTTTGTTATGAAACATTATCAGATTTATAGATCTACACAGCAAGAAGTCCTTCGATAATTTTGAGGTTACAAACAACGTGAAAATAAAACCTGTAAAGGCACTGAGCACCTCTTTCCTTGCCTTTGTCTCCAAAGGTGTCTCTGCAGAGCTGAGTATGTACCTTCCATCAGCTTAATTAGACATTCAAGTCCCTGCTCTGCTTCCTTCTTCTTCCCAGTGGACTGATGAGACACCCAAGCATTTGGAAAATCAGGCAGGTATCTCCATACTTTGTTACAGCTATTTAATTACCGGGTTATAGATAAGCAAGTGCTTTCCCGTACTCTTGGTACCTCCCAGAGGTGGTAGCGTAACAATAAAACATTCCATGATCTGTCTTAAGGTCTAATAAATGGTCTGATCATTGCTAGCCGTTAATCAGGAGAGCCAACAGATTGCCACTGGTCATCAAGTTGCGCATATCGGAGTAGTGACATGTCAGAGACTCTTTTTGCTGTTATTGTGTTTATTCCTACAAATGAAAAGACAAATATGAAACAAAGAGTTGTAAAATAGGTGTGGGAGTACTCAGAAAAAGTACCTTGATTTCAGTTCTGAACTACAAATCACCTACTTCAAATAAGAAGTAAGATAATATTGACACTGCTAAGAAGTGAATACTTTACAACCCTGTGGCTTTCTAATGCCGTGCCTGATCTCTGCCAGATCACTCCACACCTATAGCTGGCACATTGTGGGGATAAAAGGAACATTCAAAAGTAGAAGAAGCCACATGGTTTCACAAACCCTGGACCCAACCCCCCTGAGCACTGTCAAACACAATCCTATACACAACTAGATCTAAATTCTGCACAATGGTTTTGTACTCTTCTTCTCTATGTGGAGTATGGTTTCCTTCCTTCTCCCCATTTTTCTAATCAAACCCTATACTTCGTCTAATTCCTTTTTCTCTTCAATAAAAGAATAAAAATAGTAAGAGTGATCATGAGAATGATGATGGTATAATTCATTACTTGCATTTGATAGCACTGACTCACTACTGTAATGCAGTTAACAGTCTGTAGAAGACACAGAACTCATTTGTTGGAAAGAAGTGATGGGCTTGCTGTCCTTGCTTAGGGGACATCCCAGTACAGCACTTTGACATCCTGTGGAGGCTGGGTGCTGGAGGTGGTGTGTGCGGTCAGCCTGAACTCCTGTGGTGGGAGCTGCGGCTTTGCAAGGTCATGCCACGGGTGATTTGGAAATTCTTGCTGTGCTACCAAGAAGGGGAGCAGGAGTGCAAAAAGGTGGTTGTAGGCTTGGTGTTACACAGGTTTACAGAGTTTTTAGCTGCCATGCAGTGCACCGGTGACTTTGCAGTTCTGCAATCCTTTTCCCTTCATTAGTCATATCCCATCATTGGCTCGTCATTAACCACTTGCCATCATTAGCTACACTGTCAACTCTGATCCTGTTTTAGAATTCAGGCACTAAATAATGACAGCCTTCTCAGCTCGCTTCGCTGTGGGTCATTTCTGAACAACACCAAGTACCTAAAATAAAAAATAAATTAAAAAAAGAACTGTTTCAGAGTAGAACCATGGAACGGGTAAAGCCTCACAAGAATGGATCATCCTTGGAAAAATATAGTGCATCATATTCACTGTGCATTATGGGGAGTATGGGGGAAATGGTGCCATTTGTTTACATAGACTCAAGACAATTAATCAAACATGTAGAAAGGGAATGTTCTGACTACTCGTTATAAAATGACAATATGACAATTTTAATTATAAACTGCAAACATACTCTCTAAAAATACCTAATTTCTAAGCCCCCCCCCCCCCAAATTAGTCCCATCTCTGTACAGATAAAATCACACACCCTGGTCAGTGCTGTTCTGTCCGTGCTGACATGTTACAGCATCTGGAGCAACGCTGTGGAGAGAGAATGAGTTGCCTGTAAATCCTAACAGCTCAGGAGCCAGAAGGCAAGTTAAGGGCAAGTTGAACTCACTTGGCATTTGGTATTTTTTAAGTCCTGTGAATTTGGAGGTCTCTGTCAAATTTGGAAAGGTTGTGCCTTGCACTGCTGTGATAAAGGGCACTGTTTCCAACTGTGGTCTGGTGTTTCCTCGAAGAATTTGATGTGTGAGCTGGAAAGTCCCTAAGCAGCAGCTGCTCCTCTGGTTTAGTCTCATGAAAAAGTGATGAGAGGACATGTTGGGTCTGTCTCTTGCTAGCTTTTCTGCCAGACATGAGCAGCTCAGGAAAAGCAGGGTCCACACTCAGTTGGCTCTGCCGAAACCTAGGGGTGAGCATAGCAAGGAACCATCCTCCTCCTTACCTGGACTTTGAGTTCCACCCAGGAGAGAAGGAGAAGACATGGTGAGGAAACAGAAAGACTTAGGTTTTATTTCCTGATTCTTTGGCCCATCACTGTAAGGGCAGATGTGTTACGAGACTCTGTCAGCAGTTATACAAGGCATGGGCTTGACCATATTCAGGAAGAGATTGCCTTTTAGCGTCATACTCCAGGCTGAATTACCAGTTTCTGTAGGAGTGTGCTGAGAAGACAGACTCTAAAGTACTCATGAAATATTTCTAAAATTCATAATGGTTTAACCTCTGCAAATGATTGAACTCTGGTCTATGGTTTAATTTAAAAATACACATTTTTGCTTGGAATCCTAGGGAGAAGTTCACAAAGGCTATAAGCTCCTGTAGAGGTGTCGGTTCCTCTATGCCCAGTTGGGTTGCTCAGTGTTTCACCCCTTTCACCCCCAGGCCCTCCTGGGCAGCTCATTCTCTCCAAAATCCCTTCTGGAGCAAGCCAGATTGTTGCCCTGAAAAAGAAAGCTGGTTACAAAGCCAGAGAGATGAAATAACCTGGGCTAAAGCTGGCTTCGGTGTGCGGAACCCTCTCCATGCAGCACTGCACATAAAACAGTAAAACAGTAGTCTAATGTGTATAAACTTACATGAGGATTAGTATATCTAGACACAATATTCAGCAAAACTGCAAGCACAGATGCCATTTATTCCTAATCTAACTAAGCACTGATGACATAAAGCATGAAACAAGCGTAATGCTCAAGCACAGATATACACATTAAGGTAGATTTGGCTTATGTAATCTCAGCTTGAGTCTTCTTCTGATGACATGAGTTTAGATACGGAGTAATGTGACAGGCTCATGCCAATACATGAAACGAGATCTGGCCCTCCACATCCATCTTCAAAGATAGCAACAGCGATTGCTGGAGGGTCATATTTTTTAATCAAGCCAGCAGATGGCATTCGTACACTTCGGGCTTCCCTGCTCCACACCTCCTTTTGCAGCAACATAGTATGTTTTCCCTTTATTAGGGGAGACAGAGTCCCTCACACGAGAATATCTCCCAAATCAGTAAAGAATTTTGTTTTTATAAGGGTAGGAGTATTTCCCATCCGTTCTCCAACCTGATAAATTACTGGACTCTAAGGATTAGATATATTATCCCACCGCTTAATATTTAAATTAGATCTCACAGAAATAAACTGCTACATACAGTCTGTCATTTCCAAAACACTTTGATGAAAGTTGGGAGGTTTCCAAGCAGCTGCTGTCTCTTACTCTTTCATACAACTTTTTCAAACCCATTTCATTATTTTGCATTCTTCAGACTGAGCAGAGTATGGACATTATCTAGAAACCAAAAGATTCTACAGACTGAATAATTGCTTCATTTATTGAGTATTACCATGGCCAGTTTGCTCAGAGGAAAACAGCAGAAAGGTACACTAGAAGTAGTTTTTCAAGAGTGAACCAGAAAAGACACTACTATGCTCCCAGTTTTTCAAGGTTCACAGAAAACAGTAGGAAATAGCTGAGGTTTGACTGTCCAGCACATTTCAGCTTGCATAGCAATGAATCTCAACAGGAGGAATTAAGTATTAACACAATTCTGACACACCAAGGAATGCCGGTGCATACTAGAAAGCAAAATGATTGATGAGCCTCACAGAAGCCAAGCAAACAGATATCCAAGGCCAAATGGAGGATTTGAAACACTCGTAACCGAAGTATGACCATACATGTATTTCTGCTTTCTGTACATCTTCTAAAGGACACGGTAATGGGGGAGACCTAAGTTTTGTAGTAATATTAGACCTAAATTATTCCTTATGTCTTTGGGAGTGAAGATTTTATTAACTTTAGTGAGTTTGAGATCAGACTTTATGTGAGCACAGCTCAGAGAGTCAAAGCCAGGCTGGAAGAAGAGAAAAGCTCCCTCAAAATGCCAGAAGATCTGTCTTGGTAAATCCAGTATTGTTGTAAAAGCTTTAAGTGGAAAACCTGTGATGGAAATGAACCTGAATAGTGCAATACTTATGTATATAGCTAGATGGCTGCAATGACACACTAAGGATGTCCAGATTTGCTAGTTCATTGCAGATTCTATTTTTGTTTTATATTTTGCTTCATATAAAACAATCTTTTCTGTCTTCATTTTCTTGACATTTTTATTATGTACAAAGCCCATCTACTTTTGTCATCTGATTCTTCTAAATAAAGTTAATCAGCTTTAAGATTTGCATCAAATGATTTTGGGCAATGACAATTTTAAGCTGAGATTGTATTTTGTTTTTAAGTAAAATGTTCAGTCTTTATTTCCTCTATGTAGCTGCTTCTTCAACTACAGAAATACAGAGAGACATTAAAAAAATATTTAAGGGAACTACACATATTTAGAAAAATATCTTTTTTAAAAGAAATTTTCTGGCACATGACCTGTTTTTAACCTCATTTTATAACCTTACGGAATATTATCTCTTAGGAACTCTTGCATTACCTTTAGGTAGTAAATTGGCACAAAAGAAAACTTAACAAAAAGATGAGAGAAGCGTTGGTGGGTGTGGGAGGGGGAACACATCTTAGTAGCTTACACAGGCATNTGAGTGTGTTAGTTTAAAAGATTAAAGTTTGCAATCTGCACTGAGAGGAGAGTTCTTGCTAAAGTCCGTATACCAAAGCTGGCTGTGAATTGAAGAACTGTTGTAATTAGATTACTGTAAATACAATAAGAAACTCACTCCTGGTGGTCTGGGGAGGGGTGTCATAGGGCACTGGAGAATTGTGTTGGCAGGATTTGGGACAGTTTGACTGAAAGCAGAGAACACAATCTCAAAATCCTTTTAATCTTTTTTCCCCCCAGTTCTTTGGGGATTTGTTTGTCATTAAGTAACAGTCAAAAGATTAAGGAAGTATAAAATGACATTAAAGCTCACAAGTACTTCTATAAAATTATCAGTGCTAGTGTAGTCTTCAGCAGGGATCACTCCTGCCAAGACTTTCTAGAGCCAGGCAAAATTAAAAGAAAAGCAGCAAGTGGGCACAAAAGCAAACCCTGCGAATGTGGGCTGGAATACCACTTTTCTGCTAGCGCTTTGAACACGCGGTCTTCCAAAGTACGGCAGCGACTGTTGCTATGTGTCTGGGCTCAACAAGCTTAAACTTTGCATGGCCCATGCTAAACTAATTTGAGTCAATTTGTCTACATCATTTCAACAATCGTTCTGTGCATTTTGAATCGTACATACAACACCGCATGATAAAGGCCCACCGAGCAGATGCCGACTGCTCATTCTGCCGTGGTCTAGCTGTTGCTAGTTCTTCACCATGGTTTCTCCATATCCTAGTGACAATGTTAGTTTTTCGATGGTGAGGTTAAGTCTGTGCCTGGCTAGTTAAGACTTTTCTTTACAGAGGACAGCTCCTATAACAACTGCCAGCTCTAAGCATGACCTTTAAAAATGGAATGAGGGAGTGTTAACTGGAGTATTTTTTTTTTTTTAATCTCCCAAGGGATTTCAAAGGAATACAAGGAGATTTTGCAAGTAAAGTTTTAAGCCTGCACGAGAAAGAGACACCAATATCAGAAGCTCTTATCGCAAAAAAGCTGATCTCACCTACTTACAATTAAAAAGTTTCAGTGTGATGGGTTTTGACTCGTTTGTAAACGTGCACTTTGTATGACAGTTTTATTTTTGAAACTGAAATCAAACAAGAATAAGGAATTAAAGCAGCCCCACTCTGCACCTAGGTAATATAACAGGGCTGATCTGCAGCTGGTGCAAATCAGTATAGCTGCAGAGGGAATTAGCTGCATTATCCCATTTTCTACCAGCTAAGGATTTAGTCTTTGAAAGTGGAGCATCTCTTTTAGAAAACTCCGGTATTTCATAAGTAAAAGAGGAAGAGGGAGCAGTAAAAAATATACCATGTTCTCATGTATGATAAGTCCCTGCAAGAGGCATTTAAATCTGTGTGTTCTGTAGGGAGGGAAAGCCCATAGTTAACGTTTTTATTATTCTTGGATTGGCTTGATAGTTTCTCTGCAAGCCTCTGCTGAAAAAGGATTACCTGATGAGTCTTGCCAATTTGTAGTCCTGTATAACTCCAGGGACATACTGGCTGTTTTTCTCTCTCTAACAAACTATTGAGCATTTTTTCCTAGACCCACTAAACGTGGCATCTGTTTTCCTAGTAGCAAACTCTGGGATAATTTTAATTTTTGACCCAAATTGCCAAAATCTGAGTCAGGATTAAACCTCAGTGTTTTAGGGTTTTTTTTTTTCCTTTTTTTCTTTTTTCCTTTTTTAACCTAAGACAGTTTGGGTAGTCCCTCTGTGTTAACCAAAATTTTATTCTGCTGAAAAAGAAACAAGGATATGTTGCCTAAGGAGTCACTTTTTCCCTCTCACTGAAGAATTTAACTGAAAATCTTTCAGTGAGGTCCATGTTTTGGGAGCTATTTCAATGCAGAGGCTTTTTTTTCAGTATTTGCTCTCCAGATGATAAAACCAGAGAGATGGGAAACATGGGCAGCTTTAAAAAAGAGCTCAGTGGCTCTTTTTTAAATTCACATCCTGCAGGCGTGTGTTCATCGCACTCTGATTTGAATTTTAGGGCTCAAAATAAAGTTCAGGACTTTATTCAAATTCAAATGAACTGTGCTGCGCTCTGGCAGCCTCTAAGGATGTGACAGGCCTGCAACCCCTCAGAAAGTGGAGAGTTCGGCAGGAGCTTGCAGACTAAATCCTGCCTTCCCAGGGCACAGATATTCTAAAATCTCTCTTTTCAGGCAAGTTGAGCAGGGCGAAGGTGCACATGAAGACCTAAGATGTGGCAGAGGGCTGCATGTTCAAAAAGGTGGGTCTGAGTTTGGGCTTCCTGCTGATGGCAGTGCTGTAGGAGTGCTACAGCATTATGGTAGTTCCCGAATTTTGGGGTGGGGCTGGACACACTGGGTGTAAAGCCAGGCCAGAGAGCTGAGCTCCCCTACAGGACCCAAGGGAACAAAGTATCTGCCGCTGACGATAGAGTCAGTCACTCAGATAAAAGCAAGCTGGTTGCAGAAAGGTTTATCAAGAGGCTTTGAAAAGCAGTATCAGGAATAAGTCTGAATCTAAACAACATGGGTTTATAAGGTAAATGTGGGAGATGTTGAGTGCCCAAAGCTCAAAAAGGAGCTGGATACTGCAATGACTGTTAGACACCTTAACCCAAAGTGCCACCTGCAGCTTTGGCCTGAGCCTTGACTCCCTTTGTAAAGCCTCTGGGAGTCACAAAAAATGGGGGTGTGCCTACATTTTCAGTGGGATAACTGAAGTGAGAAAGCTGTGTTAAATCCCACCCTTTCCTGGGCATAGGTGTCATAAAAAGTACAACTGGTATCATGGTAGAACAGTATTACCCATCCTCCTGAGGCTACTTTTGTCCCCCCATGCTGCGGTTCAGCACTGCCAGAACAAGTCTCCATCCAGCCAGGTATTCTCCTAAAACAGGTGCTTTTCTTTCAAAATATTGCTTAATAAACAAAACACTTCTCTGTAAGCACTCCCAACTGATACTCCTGGAGTCAGTAAAGATGTGCACGTCAATAATTAGAAAAGTCATCTGAGCAACCTTCCCCTCCAAGAACTACCTGGGCACAATTTTACCTTATTTATAATGCTCTTTTCCCCAGCTCGATTTCCCAGACAGTAGGTGCAGGAAGAGGAGAGCAAAAGTAGAGGAGTTAGTCATTAACTGTCAAGCCACAAATTATGGGTTTCTTGAGGGAAAGGTGTCAGGTCTTCAGCTCTCTGCTTGGGAGCCTGTGGGACCCAACTTGTTCAGTCCCCGTCTTACCCCTTCTCACGTGGGAACAGTCACAAACATCAGGATGGAAAAAGGAAAAATTTGCCAGATTTGTCTCAGAAATGGAAGAGATCCCTGTAGGGAGCCATGGGCCGCCAAAGCCGGTCTCAAACGGCGCTTTGTTCAGGCAGCTCCAGCAGGAGCAGCCCTGTGAGAGTGCCAGGGAAGCGCTGGCCTTGCTCTCTGCTCTGGGGATCAGCCTCTTCGGCAGGCTAGGAATACAAAATATGACAGGGCAAATCTATCTCTAGTAAAGAAAATAAAAGTAAGGGGCTAAGACCAGACAAGGTTAGAGGCACAGTTTTTGGGCTCTTAGTTGCCAAATAGAGATGCAGCTGATGGAGGCACCTAAAAGAGACTTTTCAAGCATTTTATGCAGATGTGGTGAGGGCAGTCAGGGTTGGATCACACATGGACACGGGGCTCCTCAACTTGTTAAGTGATCTGAAGGGAGATGCAAAATTCCCAGGCCAAAATGCTTTGGATCTAGGGAAGCCCACCGTGGCCACTGAAGCAGGGAGATCAGACCTTGTCCAAGGCACTGAGATTTTTGCTATGAGCGAAGATTTTGGCAGTGAGTCTTCCCTGTAGCCCGGCAAGGCTTAGTTTTGTGCCATAAGCAAGTTCTTGAAACGCTTTTCTGCCAACGTAGCATCCAGCTTGCTGCAGGCCAGGCTGCTGCTCAGAGGCCACAGAAGGCTTGGGAGCTAGGATAAGGGATAGGGATGAGGGCAGCCCTAAGTCTCCAAATCACAGCCACCTTACCTCAGGGCTGATGTGTGAGCACTGTTGCTGAGGTGCTCGCTGAGGAAGCTCTCCTGGCTGGGAGAAGGTTATCCAGCTGTTGGGCATCTCAGCTGCCCTCTGTGTGAAGCAGGGGCAGGAGCCTCCTAGGAGATCCCGGTGAGGATCCTCATAGGAGAGGTGGTCCAGCGCCAAAAGAAAATGGGACATCAGCCCTTGGACCGCGGTTCTTCAGAGGTGTTATGGTCACAGGGGCAAATGGAGATGGTTCCCCTTTCTGCCAAAAAATGAAAACATGATGAGCACCTATGAAAAGGGAATTGGTTTTCACAGCATATTGCTCTTCTAAATGAAAATGCCCACTCTGAAGCTCTCACAGAAAATTGTTTTTTCATTGAAGTTGTTCACCTTACCCTACCTAGTACCTTCACTGTTGGTGACTCACCCACAATGAGTAGCAACTTGTTACTGAGCAGTACCACTGTCTCTACAGGCAGAACCATGAGGAACAGATAGTGCCATTTTGAGTAAATCGAGTTACCAGAAACCAACAATTTAACCAGTTGGTGCCATGCTGGTTTTGTCGTACAAACCCATGCAGCTCTTGCATAAGTGCTAAGATTTTTAGTATTTTTAAGATGCTTGGGCCTGGGCTAAATGGGATACTGTACCATACCTGGGGACCAAAGCACTCCTAACTCTTCCTAGGACTTGCAGAGCAAATCTCTTGTGTTGAAAATCCCAGACTAACCAAAGAATTGCTGTTGCAGTTAAGTGACAACCAAAGCCAAGAAAACAGACAAGGTGGGAGGCTCCAGCAAATGCTCCATGTTTACTGCTGAGGGGATAAGGGAAGATGGGGGAAGGGTGAGGGTGCTTCAAGGCTGCTGGAAGGGAAAGGAACAGTGTTTTGCCCCTAAATGGTCAAAGCCAGCGGCTTCTACTGGCCACTGCCACTGCCTTTTCCTGGACCAACAGTCTAAGTCAGTTTTTAGAAAAAAAATGTATTTGTGGAATTTGAAATTCCCCTCGGCATTTCTTGATCTCAAGGCTAAGTTTTGGCAGGGTGCAATGCTGTTCCCAAGTGCTGGCCAGAGCGTGTCCAGCACACTACAGCAAAAGTGTTTTCTGTGCTACATGCTGAGCACCAACGCTGGTCTTATTAACGCACACAACCCCTCATATTTGAACTGTGTAAACTGCTTCTAACAGCTCCTTTCCCCTCTTTGTTCAAACAAACAATAGCCTTTGGAAATTTATTTTAATGCTGCCGAGACCAAACTGTTATTTAATTTAGCAAATGAATAATTGTCCCTTCCAAATCCCCTTTAGCTCCGCATGTATATTACTTAATAGCTTATCTATACGCCTATCAAATTCTTGCTTCTCTGAAAGAATACAATGAGCGACCCTTTGCTTGTACGGCAGATTAGGAGAGGGAAAGGGGGATATGGCTCCTCCCTTCATTCCCATCTTGCCATTCAGAGAAAGAACATATTTTGGTTTTCTATGGACCTGTTTGCCAGCTTTTTTGGCCATGAGATACCAAATTTGGAGCTGCTTCTGGGAAGACATTTGTGATAAGGAATGCAACATAGGAAACATGCCCAGGGACCTGCCCTCCCTCCTGCAGGTAAAGAGCAGCCCTGGCAGCACAAACTGAACGTGAAAGCTGAGTGCTCAGCTCCAACAGGGAAAAGAAAAGCCATGTGGTCCCTGCAACCCTCCCAGGTGCTATTAGAGCCCCCTCCCTCAGGGAGCCATCATGAAGAACATGCATAGGCAGACACCGAAGGAGCAGAGGAGACTGGGGCGCAGAGCATCCTCATGGGCATCAGACCACCTTGGCACGGAGGAGAACGTGTTTTCTCAGCCTCTTTGCAAACTTGGACATCACAGCATGCATTACCATAGGCCATATTTCTAGGGCTTTTTCAAAGCCAGCAATGGCACCTTCCCCTCGCATCACTACACTTTTTGAAGGCCCTTTACTTTCATGATTTCTCCAAGAAATTTCTTGACAGCTTTCTTCAGGAGCGAGCAGGGATAGCTGTTATGTATATGTATATCATATACGTATATATAATACACATATTACATGTGTGTGTATACACACACATATATATGTATATACTGTAGATACCGTGATTGTATCAACAATGTATAAACCAAAAATTATATCAAAAATGTATAAACCAAAATTTTCACTGCAAACCAGGAAGGTGCAGGCTCTCCGTGGCAAGGAGCGCTGTGAGCTGCCAGACCTCACTGTGCGCTCTCTTTTGCCACAGCAGTGTGGCTGCACGTTGCCAGCACAGGAACACTTCTCTTTCCAGAGGACCAACATGCTGCCTCACTCTCCGCCACCATGGCCAAGGTGGATGCCCAGACTGCAGTGAGGTTAACCTGCTCTCACCTAATGGGGCCTGATCGAATGGCCACGCTGACCACTCTGTGGCCTTTGAGTTGGGCTCCTGTGGATGAAGGTAAGCAGGGAAGGGTGGCAGTGCTGGCCCAGCTGAATAACCTCTGCCTGCCTGGAAGGGAAAAAGAAAAAAAGGTTATTAGGAAATGAATAGGGTGAATGGAGAGGGTGGGCAACCCAGCTCAGCTTGGTGAGACCTGGTTGCCTCAAATATGGAACATATGTGGCTGTGGGAATTTCTCTTAGTGATCGGTGAGGAATCTTGCATCTTCCCTGGCTTTACAAAAATTACCTGTGGGTCTGATTGCAGTGGAAAGCAGCAGCTGGGCTGTTCTGCAGGTATTTCAGGTATAATTAGCCTTGAGAGCATGAAAAGGTGTCTACATGGGACAAGAGGGCAGGCAGCATTGGAGGAGCCTGCTAGGTACGGACAGCACTTCAGCCACTGAACTGCTGAATTTTCTCTATCCCTTCTCTTTCGCATCTCTAGCTTCTCTTCAGTCTCAGGCTGACTTCTGGATTCATTTAGCCTCACTCCTCACATCCTCAGATCTACAGAAAAACATTTTCCAAGGCTTCTGCCCTTTTATTTTGTAATTTTAAAAAGGGACTTTAGAATAGATAAAACCATGACATAATACTAGAGGGTATACAGTAGGACCTACCATGTCAAATTATAAATAAACTGAAAACATTTAACTTTGAGAACAAACTATCCCATCACCCCACCACCACCACCCCACCCTACACCTCCCCCCCGCCTTCACCCTGCAAAAGGCAGCATTAGAAACATTCTTGTATTTAGGTAAAAATGTGAGGCCTAAGCAGTTAAAAGGCAATGTGCTCTAAAGCTTCCCTAATCTATTTTCCTCCAATTCTTTCCACCTCTAAGAAGCTTGTGGAGTTAGTTGCCGATTAACATTCAGGAAGATTGTACTCTGTCTCCAGTTCATTGCTCTCTTGTTGGCTTATTGTTATTCAGAGCCCATTTATTGTAGATGAGCCATTCATTTTCCTCTAATTGGATGGGATTGGATTTCACTTTCATTGTTGGATGCATTGAAAACCCGTGAGGGGCTGCAGGGATCAGCCCAGGGCTGGGGAGATTTAACTCAGCACAAAGTTTAGGTTGCGACTAAAAGGAGCTGCATTTTTTTTTATTATTATTATTATTTTTACGTGCAAATGCCTCACGGCTAGATTTGCAAGGTCTCCCTTGTGATCCCAAACACCTTATAGTGTAACTTATACTTTTGGTATTTTTATATAGTTCCTCACCAAAGCACTCATCACATGGGAATGGCTAGGAAGATTTCCGAGTGTCAGAAACCCAGCAAGGGCTTTGCACCAATATCCCTCCTGTCAGGATCTGACTGGCTTGCTGCCTGTCTCAAATGTTTGGATTAAATCCTTTCACAGTGCCCAAATCCTGCACCGTAACGTCCTCCCCTGCAAATCTGCTCAGATTCATTTGGGGTAATACAAGGGTCTGCAAGCAGAAGGTAATTTAGAGACTCTGCTCTCTGGTTATTCGCACTGCAAATTGCTCCAGCAGCTGCTGCTTCCCCACCTAAGGGCAAGCGGAAGGCATGAGAGCCTGCCCGGCGCTGAACCACAGCCCAGTTTTGTGGTATACACACAAGCTTGGACCAAACTCATCTCTCCAAGCCATCTCATAACTCACTCTGAATTGCTGGCAGCAGAGCTAAAAATACACATGGGCACCCGCACATTGGTGTGCGTGTCACTCAGCTGGTGAGTCACTGTGCCACGTGGGAGCCCCCTTCTCAGTCAGAAATACAGAATGGCCATGGTTGTGACATGGGCAAGGACAGCACAGCCACTCCAGGCTCCTGGGCTGTAGCATCTCGCTGCTCACCAGACAGCTCAGGGGTGGCAGGGAGGGAAAACAGCCTTCCTTGTTCCCTCGGAAAACCACATCTGCTGAAAGCAGGTCTCAGGATTTAACTGCCTGAATTAACGGCAGTATTAAAATTAAACTCAAGGATTTAACTGCCTGAAAAATAGGTGCCTGATCCACTGCAGGTTGCTCTGGAGTCAGTGGAGAGATGAGCATCCCTGAAGAGCAAGCAATGCCTCCTGAGATGGGTCTCACAGGTGGTATGAGCTGCTCTCTGGAGTGAAAAAGCAAGGAGACGCCTAACTTAGGTGCAGCCCTGCGCTCTAGCTCATCCTCAAAATGTCTCCTAAGCATCCCTAAACTCACCTCTGAACATCAGCTGGCAAGGTAAAGCCAGGGGCTGTCTTTCTCGGAGAGAAGGTTGAGGGAGAGGAATAGGAGCAGGGAGGCAGTACGGCAAAATTACTAGAGTATGTTGGGAGGGTTAGCGTCTCGCCTCCCATAGGTGTGCGTCTTATGTGGACCTGGGGGCTGGCTGAGCTGAGGTATTTACATGGGAAATTTTCCAGCAAACTGCAAGCATGTACTGCAGACTTTCCCTTGGCGGGGGCCCATTTTGCACCTCTCTTCTAGGGCATGCATTTTCATTAAAAATGTCAGAGTGTCATATCTCTGACACCTTTACTGTGCTGACAGATATGTTTTAAACTGGCTAGCAGATTTAAAAGCTACCAGAGGGGGCACAGGGAAAGGAGGGAAACACACGTGTACATACACACACTGTGACAGTGTGATCAGAAAGTAGGTTATTAGAAAGATGAAACAATTATCAAAAAAATTGTTGAGAAAGACCCTCTGCTCATGCACACAAGAAACAGCAAAACCTATTTCATACAGATCTGTGCCCAGCTGCTGATAACACCTGAGAAGGTGCCAGCTTGGCCCAAAACCCTACCTGCAGTAAGGTATTTATTAATTTCTTTTTTATGTGGATCCTCTGGTGTTTTTTAAAGGTTAAGCGCACACTTGAACCCTTCCTTCTCCTCTTCCTGTGTCATTAGTTACATTTTAGGTGACTTGATACCTCTGAGAAATCTACCCATCGCCCACACTCGGTGGAAGACCAGCAGAGACCACAAGAGCCTGAGAGGGAGGCAGAGGGACCCACGCACCAGGTGGGTTGATGAGAATCTGGCTGACACACAAGATATTTAAGACATTAACCATTAAAAATGACAGACCAAGCAATGAGGACAATGTGCAAAGGTGCCTGGAATTTTAAAAAATATTAAAAACAAGAGGTAAAATTTGACCTGTTGCTTGCTGGGAATTCTTTGTTTAAAAGGACTATAGGAGACACTATACCTAAAATGCTTTCACATGAAGACCTGCATTACAGGTAACTGCTACAGAGCACAGATGTTTTGAGGGCCTTCAGCCCCACAACAGCACATGAAACAGCAATGGCAGCTCAAGCCTGACTGTCTGGATTCAAAGGCGAGTTGACCAACTGAGGAGCTTCAGGTGACAACAAGCCCACCAGACCTCACAGTCTGTCGCTTCAGTGCCCAGTTATGCACATAAATTATAATTTTGTTTTTTTTTCAGCTTCATTAAATAAAAGTTTTATATGCTGTCTTCCTATGGAGATACTTGGTGGTTGTCAGCCTCTGGCTCTTGGTGGTTCCTGGAGTCTCTGGGCCCCTATTAAACAGTCTGTGAATGATAATTAAACAAAGCAAGTCTATGAGCTCAACAGCCGCTATCCCAGGTTTGGACCTCCCTGGAAAATTGTGGTGGTCTGCAAAGCAAAAATTACAAAAAACATCTGCTCTGGCTCCCACACACCCTCCCCTTAGCCTTCCCCTGACTGAGCTAAGCATCACAATCGTAAATCAGCTCACTGGGTTCTTCAGGCCTCTGCAGATATGTTGGTTATGGGCACTGAAGCTGGCCACAGTCATGGTCTCACCAGCACCCTATGCAGGGGATCAGCTCCTTACGACTAACAGCGCTTTCCCGCATTCCCTGTGCAGGAGCACAGATGGAATCTCTGCATAACTCATCAGCATTGAACATTACACACCATCTCTGAGCTATCTCCAGCATTTTCACGTTGTTTTCCAAATCACGAATATAGACATTGAGTCCCCCAGGTCTACGGGTCTTCCAGGAACCTGTTGGACATTTTCCTTTGGATTATGTTCTCCAACAGCGTTACAGCTTAGATACTGCTGAGCTACTTACGATCACGCTATGTGCACTGCACCAACTTTAGCATGACTTTTTCTCATAATGTTACTTCTTACTTAGGCAGGAACCATGCATTTCCACTTTTAACCCAACTTCAGGAGAACCTTTGTCTGTAAAATATCAATCCACATCAGCAAACATCTCACTTGTATCACACACTCAGAGTTCAGGTATTTTTCTCTGTTTTTCTCCATTTTCTCCCAGCTATCAACTACAAAGAGGCAGTGGAACTCACACAGCAAGTCACCATCATGGGCAAGGAAGTTTGCTTCCCAAAGTCAAAACAGGGCAGCATCAGAGAAACCAAAGTGCGGGCAGGGGACCTCTTACCTCTTCTGTCCTTGGGCAGAGCTACCTTTCAGTTTTTCCTCTTGCACATCAGCCACACCAAACTCCACTCTTCTCTAAAGAAAAGCAAAGCCAAACTGCTCATCCCACAGACACAGAAACTCTGGGAGGTATTGACCTCTACTGGTGCAAGGGCTTTACCGTGTGAAATCTAGCAAGAACAGTAAAAATTATGGCCTTTTCAAACTCTTCCAAACAATTACAGAAGGAAATGAGAACTTTCTGTGCCATTTTAATGTCCCACTGTTTTAGTAAAAATTGGACATGACTGTTTTATTTCATTTCAGGATTTTTGCCGATTTCCTGGTTTGGCCTTGTCTTTGATTACTTATTTTTCCTTTGTCCCGTACTTAGAGAATTTTCAGAGGTTAAAAAGAACACACGCACACAAAAATTGGGAAACTGAGAAAACAGATAACCCTTTTTTCCATCTGACTACCTTTTCCAGATGTTTTTGAACAGGAGCAACCAAGCAGGCAAAAAAGGCCTTGGATGAGAAAAAAAAAGAAAAAAGTTGGAGGTGGGGAATGACAGAAGCGGAAGGTGAAAGAGAAGAGCAGACAGTTCCTAAAAGCAGGACATTCCACCCCAGACTGCACCTCCTCACCCTCTGACGGCAGAAGCAGAGGTTATTCGTAGCTGACTGGCTCTCCTGACCTCACCTGCTGCCAAGTCTTTATTTCCCAGAAAGCCACTTCCACGCCCAAAACAGGTAGCAGGAGTGTCCGCACCCTGATTTTCACCAAGTGGATACAGAAGCTACAGTGACACGGATGCAGCCTTACCCGTCCTTTTGGTGTGCCTCTGGGAAACAGAAGACATACTTACAAAGGCATTTTGCCTTAGGCTGGGAAAAACTGTCCATATCTTCCATAGTTGTCCAAGAAATGACAATGAACAAATGGCTCCCTGTCACTCATTATTTTATTGTGGGTTTGCCTCCATGTGAACAAGCTGCGTCTTGACCTAGGGAATGAAAACTGCCTGATTCTTGCAGGTTTGTACCCAATATTGCCAGTTCCTCACTGCAGTAATTCAAGCTCCCCGTCTCTATGTCTCTTACAACCCTGTTGCTCCTCTCACCATGCCTCAGGAAGGGCCCCAAGCCTTTCCACGGTGTGCCCAGGTCCCCACAGCCGCTCGCGGGGACGGCCCAGGGGGTTCCACCTCCCAGCCAGCCATTTGAGGGGTCCTTTCTATCTGAAGCACAGAGCTAGGTCCTAACATACATCTCTATCAATAAAAAAAGGACAGGCCACTAGTTAACAAATAACAAAACCACCACAATCAAAACATCTGGTTACATCCTTGGGCTATGCCAACTCCAGAGAGGACGAGCCTCGCTGTCAACTCAGCTGCAGCGCTGCCAGGGTGGCAAGGACAGGCCAGCCATTACCCGTGGGGCTTGCTGTCAGCAATGGCCCTTCTCTCTCTGCCATCCCTGGCCTGCTGGGGTATGGCTCCCACTGTCTTTCCCCACCCCAGGGCTTGGGTAGAGCGGTTGGTCTCTGCCAGCCTCGTTTCTTGCTTGTACAGGTGTGCCCATGAAGGGCCATGCCTGCCATGTTGTCTCGGCCGCCGGGGCCTGGCTCATGGCGGTTAATGGTGGGAGGCCTTGGAGGGCTGCTGGGACACAAAATGGCATTTCCTCCTACAGCTGCTGCCCCCAGGAGGGGGAAAAGTGTCATTTTTTTCCATGGTGCCTCCCAAAGGCCAGAGAGGCTCGTACCAGAGCGACCCTGGGGACAAACCCCCCCAAAGCAGGACACGCTGGGAGTGAGGCTGCAGGACACTGCCATGCCGGGCAGGAGCCGCGAGGGCAGCCCGGCCCAGCTCCCCAGGGAGCAACGTTCACCAGTGCCCCACCAGACATTTTGTCCCAGCCTTATTTATTTGTTATGAATAATTACAGCTCCCCTTTCCCCTCCCCTCCAGCCTGGGCACAAAGCAGCCTGCTCCCCAAAAGGCAGCGGCATGTAAAAGTTCGTTGTCGCATCTCCATTAAACTGTACGCTCTCCGCCCGCTGGCGATAATGCACTTCAGATAATTCGTTGACGCAATATATTTTCCAGGATAGGCTTTTGTTTTCTTTCTTGGCCGCTCACCCTCTTTCTGTGGTCAGTTTTGCTCATTTCTCTTGTAAGCTGTCTAGAGGCAGAGAAAAGGCTTTCAGTTTTAAGCAGTTTCCTTTTCAGTTCCCCTTTATTGAATTCCAACCTCCATTTTTTTTTTTTNNNCCCCCATTTTTTTTTTGTTTTTAAGCATAGGGACATCATTTATCTTGGACTTTAAGTTGCAGGGGCCTTCAAGGGGCTTCTTTTTTTCTTTCCCAGCTGCATTTGTTGACACACAGTCAATCTGTTTTTTGCCTTCGTTCCCCCTCTTCCCCCCAGCAGGCCATAAAGTATCGACAGCTGTGCCCTTTATTAGCATAGCCATTTTAAGCACAACAAGGGGGAAGAGACTAAATATATTACAGCCATTACCTCTGTCAAAAAGTGACAATTTTAAAACATTTTAGCTCTTCACTGGGAAAGCCAGCAGCACAAAAGAAAGTGCTATAATTTTATTGTAAATGCTTTTTAAATATGGGTCACTTGGCCATAATCAATAGAAAGGATGGAAAAGTTCAAAGCTTGAGAACAGTTCAGGCAGATAGCAGAATTTTTTTTTTTTTTAAAAGGCTTGTCTTTAAAATATGCTAATTGGGGCAAAAATACAACAGTGAGAAGCATGCAAAATAAGATCTTGTTCCTGGCGGTTTTGTTTTCTGTACAGCTCTGTTCATGCTTTTCCCATCTACTTATAAGTGTGTTTTACAACTTGGATGGGAATTATTCTCCCCAACAGGGTGTTATGAACATTTGGGGACTGAAAAAACAAGAGGGAATCCGGGCAGTGACTACTTTCTTCTCAAAAATGAAAAAAAATAAACTACTGTTTTTTCAAATGCCTCTGGAAGTGTGATGTGCCACAGCACTAATTTACCAGGCAAGATCACTTCTTGAGCATAAAGTAATCCCGAAGCCTTAGAATTCTGGTAGTTTAGGTTCAGGTTTGGATTCTTACAGTTTCTGGGTTTTATATGACATAAACTTGTATTTTAAGCTTCCAGAATGAGGAATTGGCCTTTTTGATTAGGCGAGGACTAACGCCCGCAGCCAGCATCTGTTATGAGCTCTAAAAGGTAAAAAGAGGGCTTACAGATGCCCTGAAGCCTGTGGATCTTGGCTGCTTTTGTTTTAATTTGCAATGGGTTTATCAGGCAAAGAGGAAGGGGCAATCTCAGCAGGGTTTATTTTGAATAGCTTCACCTTCCTCTCCATTTGTAACATCTGGAGAGAACTCGTAAGTCTTTTCTCTCTCTTATCTGTACCTCCCTAATTACAATTTTTGCTCGAGGTTTCACTTTTCTTTTTAAATTGCAGAACATATGTAAAATTTGGCTTATACCGAGGCAAGATGTTAAACAGACTCCCAAAAGCAAAGCTGTTTTAAAGAATCTACTTAAGCGAAAGTCCATGAAATCCTACACACAGTATTATACAGTACCTATCAACCGTTGTGATGCAGCATTCATCTCATGGTGGTTCCTGGGGGCCTGTGTCCCACTGCACTGAGCACACTCCAAGTGTGAAGGAGAGAGCAAGTGAGAATCCTACTCTGAGAAGAGCATGGTCCATGGCAAAGGGGAAGCAGGAAGGAATTCTCACCACCCATCTTTTGGCAACCAATTTAGCAGTTAAATGTAACCAGCTGGTCTCCCCAGGCTCCCTCTGTAGTCGAGGGAGGGAAAGCAATGCTCCTGCAGAGGGTCATTCAGTGCACCCAAATTAGCCTTACTCTGAATTGTCCTCTCTCTCATCCGTGACTGGAGAAGGAGCTTGAAGAGACTACCCGGGTAATTTAGCCAGCTAAGATGGGTGGTCTGAATAATTCCTTCCCCACCAACCTCTGAAAGCCTGCCTAGGTACCCCACAGAGATTGGCATGCTGTCGGAGGGATCGATTCCCAGGCACGGCAGCAGTTCAGTAATCTGCACTCACGCCTGCTCTAGAGAAAGCCGGGATGCTCGAGGAGCTTACTTGATCCTATTGGACCCTGTAGCTCCCATCCAGACAGGGAGCCAACCCGAGCTATGCGCTGTCAGATGATGATGTTGGACCGGTTGTGGCGATGGTCAGGTTTGGGGGATTTTTCCCCCCCCACCTCTCAGACTGCATTGGCTGTCCTCAAGCTTGGCCAGAGGCTACTGAGATGGGAGTAGCTGCGGGACAGCTTGGCCCTTAGAGGTGTCTAATGGTGGAATTGAAACTGGCTCCAGTGCTGCTGAGACAGGAGACATGGCTGCTCCTACCTCCTTCCCAACAAAAGAGTTTGGTCCCTTCTTGTGGGACCCCCTCTTCCTCATCCTCACTTGTACAGAGTGAGGAAGGGGGGCTTGCTCTCAAGAAGGAAAACAAGTCACAGAGGTATGGTGCACCTCCAAAATGAGGGACAGATGTGCAACAGCCAAAGCGTTACCCATTCTCGTGACCAAAGGCTATACCCTCACCAAGACACAGCCTTCCACAGGGCCAAGTGACAGGTAAAAGCAGAGGATTAACCAGACTCACCTGCAGACAGTGGTGCTGAGAGGAGGAGCCCTGAAAAAACACTCAGCTTTACTGCAAGTAGGCAATTACCCCATTCTCCACTCCACACAGCCACCTGCGTCTCCCCCATCCACCTGGCCACCCCGCAGCCTGTGCCTGCCCTGGTTACCCACAGGCAATAGGAGATAGGCAGGGTAGCCTCCCAGGTCCCACCTCCACCAGGCAGGGCCTCTGCTGCCCTCAGGTCACCCCCAGGCAGCTGGCTGGCAGCAGAGGGCAGGAAGGAGTGACAGCTTACCTTCTCTTCTGACGGCTCTTCAGCCAGCACTGAGCTGCCAGCGCTCTCGCTGCTTCTGCATTCCCAGGTACTCCAAGCTGGAGGATAACGTGGCAAAGCTAAAAGGAACGTCATTTTCCCCCAAAATTCCTGGTCTAAATATGGCATCACCAGAGCGTGAGAACACACAGATTTTGGAGAGAGCCGACTTCAGGATGAGCAAAAGCTTTTGCACGAAGAAACCAGGAAATACTCCCTATCACTTTTCATAAAAGCCAGAGCCATCCAAGTAACTAAGATGTTAACACAAGAAAGATTTTCATTTGCCAGATTAAATTATGCTCTCCCCCCCCCAAAAAAAAAAGTGAGCTACATCTTTGTATTACTACTAAGTCATCATTTTCCTATGCTTGGCCAGAAAAGAATCTGACCTGGGCAAGCTGTTTAACTTGCTGCTCATCAAACACCAGCAAAGTCTGGCTCTCAACTGTTTGAACAGTGGAACAGTCTTTTTACAGCCAGCCTTATTAAAGCACAGGATTTTATTAGCTGTTTTGTGGTAATAAGGTGAAGGACAATGTTGTGGAATGCTCCTTCAGGAGATTTGGGATCTTGTATACTTCAGGGTTTACTTTCCTCTTTTGGACTAGGATGCTTGGCAACCAACTAATATGATTGCTTCATTGTAATAGTCTTTTCCTTAAAGCCACCTTTGACAACCAATTTTTCACCCAGGTAGAGGAAAATAATTGCTTGTTGAACTATAAGAGAAATATACTATTGCCCAGTTGTTCTCGGGTTTGGTGGTTTTGTTTGTGGTTTGGGTTTCTTTTTAAGACATTGCAGATCTTCAGGTACTTGGAAAAAGTCCAGATAGAGGGTGAAAAATCTATTTTGGCCACACGCATATACAGCAAAGTGTATATTCAAAACATCGAAGCTAATGTAGTTTTCCTCTTTGGCAAATTTCTTTAACATTCTGGTAATTTTCTCACAACAACATTTTTAACAGATTGTAAACGTCCCTTTTTCCTGAAAACCACTTTTGGGGCACATGAAGTTTCAATTAGCATTTGAGAATACCTACCAGGAAGTTTTCATGAACATTTAAACAAATATGTTTGCGTTATTTTGCAAAAGAACAAAGTATTCTGACAAATTTCAGCAATTCCCCATCATCTTTTGTTTCATAACTCTAATGGGTAACAAAGAAAAGCAAAGCTTCCAAATCATTGACAAGCTTTAATGAGAACTGTGTTACTTTGGACTGTTGATGCCAAAATAAAGATTGAGACACAAGTTTTTGTATTGGGGATTGACTGCGAAAGACTTTTTGGGAATGAAAGTTACACATCTCTGAAGCCTGCTGGCTAACACCTTTACAGTCACCACCAGAAAATATATTGTTTTACTCAGAAAAGTTCCTTTTTTCCAATTACAGTATTTTCTGTGTCAACAGTACTCAAGTGTTTTGGAGGAAAAATGAAAGCATGTATTTATATAATGCAATATCATTATTTCATATAATACAGAATAGCTCACGCCAAGTGGAATGAAACGTTAGTCAAATGTGTGTATGAAGGCTCTATGAGATCTACTGCTAGCAGAGGCTGTCAGTGCTCTCCAGGCTTGAGACTACCAGGTATTAAAACGTTGCAGGTTGCAGCAGATTCTCACGTCGACAGGAACTTTGGACTCTTATTCAAATGCAGATGAGGCACCTCTGTGCTCTGTTGGGGAAGAAAGAGAGAGCATTCCCCAAACTGGTCAGGTTCACTGCCCAGTTTGCCGGTTTAAATAAGGTTGCGTTGCCCAAGCCTCCAGTTTCTGAGGTTCAGCTTTGAAGATAAACTCAGGAGCAAATCCTAATTTCACAGCAAACAAACAATTCCAGGGAGTTTTGGTTTGTTTTTTTTTTTTTTTTAAAAAAAAACACCAAATACTCACTTACTTTTCTCCAGACTCCCAATCCAAGAGGAATCTTAGCACACACGTGGTCACTTTGAAGAGAAAACAAACATCATACAGCACACGAGAAAGCAGATGCACTGTTGTGTTGGAGGAACTCTGTCCCAAGACTTGCCCAGGTCTCCGGCCGGTGCAGCTAAGCATGGACCTATGTTACATTTCAAAGACGAGCCAAAAATCTTCCAGCACTCCTTCCACAAACTATCATCTTGAAACACGAGATGCTTTGGGATACTGCACCAGTGACAGTTACTAATTGAACTAGATCAACCTGCACTCCCACTACAGGCAACCCAACTCTGACAATTGTGCTTGAGCTAGAGGATTAAGGTAGAACCTTCTATGCTTGGTCTTATTTTTTTCTTTTTAATTGAAGCAGCATCATGTCTGGAAAACCTACTAGGAGCATGTTATTTTCCAAGATAAACTAAACAGAAGAATGGTTGATTGCAACCATTGTTGCCTTGATGCAATTGACAGGAGCCAGACCACAAAAGCCTCACGCTATACCATTTGTAACAAGGTCCCTGGAGCCATTATTGTTTTATTAATCTCTTTAGCCAGCTAATTGTAGAAGCATATTCTACAACTTGTAAAGCAACAAATTGAGATTTTGCTTTTTCATGCTCTGTACTTATCCCTTTATAGCAACCCATACAGAAGCCTATTACTGAAATAACTGCTTCTCCAGCCCCTAGAAACAGCCTCGGCTGATGACAAGATAGGACTCAATTCCTCATTAACAGAGCTAGTTAAGTTTTGCTCCTCAGGGAGGGTTCATAGATTCTTTGCACCTGCAGTGCACTTAGTACTCGCCTGTGCTGGGCTCACAGAAGTCAGTGGATGATGCTAAGCCCAGAACTACACTTCTGAGACCCAGCTTAGATGCAGCTAAGCGTATTACTGGCTCCTGGGTAACTCCTCCCTCCCCCTTTTGGATTCATACGTAATAGGTACGATTACAGCATTATCAATACATTGATGGGTTTTGCTTTAGCTATTGCTGTGTGGAAACAGTAGCTGGCTTCCTTTTCCTCTACACAAGCTGTGATGCTTCATGTGGATGCAGCAGACGGTACAGACCAAGTCAAGTCATAACCCAAAACATCAAACATCAGAAAGGTCCCTGTATACAGAAATGTATACAATTAATGTCTCTTAAGTTCCCTTGTTGTTTTGTTCTGTTTTGTTTTTTTAAAGAAAACAAAGAAGGGGGCATTGCTATGGCTGGGCAGCATCCTTTGGGAAAACAACTGCTGAGAGGACAGCAGTGCATTATTTCTTTTTAGTCCTTTCGGAATGCTAAGGAGATCCGTGGAAGCTCCTCGCATGGGAAACCACAGCATGATTTCCTACCACCTCCTCCCTTTACAAGGTCTTTGAACAACTTCCCTAGTTCAGGGAACCAGTATCAAGTCATAGGAAACAAAGACAAACTGGAGAACCTTCACCAACCTCTGAAAGGTTCACAAGAATGGCATGTGTATGCTTCTGAGAGAGGAAAAAAAAAACGGAATTACAAACTAGGACATGGATTATTCTTCATGTAATTCATGCTGGGAGAAACACACAGAGAAAGAAACCAAGCAGGCAAAGAGGCAACAGCAGTGCAGCATGCCTGCAACTTTAATCTTTGTTTTTAAAGAGTACAGACTTGAAAGTGACACTTTCTTCTCCTTCCCACCTTCCCATTCTCTATCCCATTGTTTCCTAAGTTCTCCCTAAAAAGAAATATTTCTTTGTTGATTAGTTTGACTTCCCTTCAAGTGAGGCACACCGGTTAATCTCCAAAAGTAGGCCCCAATTCAGTAAAACACTTGCACGTGCACTTCACTTTAGTCCACTCCCATTCATGGCAACATTTAAGTGTACATACTTGAATGCTGTTTTGAATAGGGACATTTTTACTTAACCAAAGATGGGGGTGTGTGTATATTTGTGTGGTCTTAACAGGGGAGGGGAAGGAGGGAGGACATACAACATACATCATCTTGTTCCCAATTTAAAAGTAATTTTAGCAGCAGTCAGTGACAGATAAATTGGTAAAATCTTAAGCAGCAGCTTAACCACAGAAGTGTCTAGCAGTAAGAAATCCAGTGACATTTAAAAAAGGGCAGCTCTGAAATCACTGCTGAATGCCAGTTAAAGCAGCTTCACGAGGTCAGTCAGACTTCTAAGTTTACACACCCTCTGCTCCTAATTCCATTAAGCAAACACGCTTCTTTAATTACAATTATATAAAGGGAGAGACTGGCAAGACAATACAAAAAAATAAAATATCAAGAATGGGAAAGCCTACAGAGTTCAAAACCGGGATTCTGGAAAATTAGTGTTTGTATTTTATTTTACATTGTTGGCTTTCACTTTTTATCCCTTTGAAATACATTTAGTTTTAAATTTATAAAGATCATAAACTAATAAATCGATATGTGCTTTAAACAGACATAATAAAAATTCAGACGTTACACCATGGGACTCATCATTTAAATATCCCAAAAATAGAACAGTTAAAGTGATGCTGGCTAATGTGAGGATAAAATGCCTAGATAAAAGATGTCGTGGCTCTAAGGAAAAGTGTGGATTAGAGGAGAATAGAGATTGAAGCAGGTGATGCTTTAGTCTGAATCTGAACTGTCTTGCTTGTTGGTATGGTACTGGCTGACTGCTTCTTCCAAAGGAGCCATTGTGCCATCCGGCCGCACTCCCATTGGTTTTATAAGCTCATCTCTGTAAGAGATTTAAAAAAAGAATATATATTAGCATATGCACACATATCAATTCACATGTGTATAATACAGTCACATACAGTATATGCTTTAGTACATAATGAGCCTTTAAAAGGAAGTTATTTCTGCTAAAGCCCTCTGTTTTGAAGAAAGAAGAACAAAACCCCTTCCAAAATAGGTGGGAGGGGAAGAGCAGGACAGATAAAGACTTCATTCATGTAGGCCAAACCTACTTAGCCAATTAAAGACACCATGAAAAGTCAGTGCCTAATAGGCTCAAGATGAGGAGCAGGTTCACTGTTTTAGATACACAAACAAGAGTTCTCTGACAGCCATTTCTTCCTAAAATTTCACTGGCCATTCTGGCCAATATATGCCCAGGCAATTAAAACAATGATTTGATCCATATTCATCTTGTTGAAGGAAACAGATCAGCTATGAGAACAGACTCTGCCTACACCACTACTAGGGGTGTGTAAGTACTTGTTGATTCATTTAAAAAAAAGCTGACTGATTCTAATACTATTGCTTTTGTTTGTGGCAGTTTAATTACAGGATTGACAGCCATTTTAATCTCTTCAAAGCTCCAAAGGCCTCTCAGCAGCTAATCCAATTATATCTACTCCACAAGCTACAGCCTCATCTAAGAGATGATTAATTATTGATTAAGCCAATCAAAAAGTATTAGCAAAGATTTATTTAATCCTTACTTTTTATCACCTCATTTATATGTGGATTATGGCAAAAGCTGTAAGGGCAAAGATAACATTTTGATTTTCTGCTGGAAAAAAAATAATGGAGAATACCTCTAAATATTCAGGAGTCACCTTAAATAAAGAAGTGGAGACTTGACGTCAATTTATCCCTTGCTTGAAAGGCAGCCCAGTAAAAGTGCCGGTTTAACCCACATATACCACCCTCCCAAGCCACAGACAATAAAACTCCATCACTCAATGGGGAAGTAAAGGCATGTCACCAGCTCTCTGCCCGCCTGCGCTACTACCTTGGCTGGAAAAAGGCACAAAAGTTGCTTGTACACAGCTGGCAACGTAACCTTTACACAACCATAGGAAGAGCAAGGAAGGCAACATCTGAATTACCTGGCACGTGTATACTAGATATTGCAGAGTCAAGCAGCAGTTAAATTAAGTCTCCAAGAGTCTCTTTTGCTCAGGAAAAGCAGAGACCAGCAAGAGAAATGCAGCTATTTGTGCAGATGTGGCAATCAGATACTACGGTGATAAGCTCGAAAATCCCACTGCCTGCAGCATTTTAAAACACGACAAACTGGACCCAGAGAAACTCCTGTGGTTTGGCTAACCAGGTATGTGTGGGAAGATGGGGGCCAGGGAAGGAGGTTTGGAATGACCATACTCAAAGAGCACAGGCCAGACTCTGCCTATGTGTGTGTGCGCATAAAAGTAGGATCTATCTTCAAATAGACTGGAGATAGCTTGGCATACTTGAGGACGACAGCAAGTCCTCTTCCTTTGGGCAATGCGATCTATAGTAAGCAGATTCTGTCCAAATGAGAGCACTATTAAGTTTTCAAGTATCTGCTGGAGATGTGTTCGAGAAGAGATCAAAAGAATACTCAAGATTATAACTGAAAGGGCTCAGAAAATGAAGACTGCAGATCTAGTGTCCAAACAGGACCAGAACCCTCCCTGCCTGCTGTAGGGGTCCCCCTAAAGGCAAAGCAGAAGTGCTTCAGAGTTGTGTCTAATAGCAAAGACTTTTTTCACAGGAAAAACCCCTACACATCTAAAGCCTTTTTGGCTTTTAAACTAAATTTAAACACCATAATACAAAACAAGCATCCTTTGAAATCTGTAATCAGTCTCGCAACAATTCTTCAGTGCCACTTACTCAAGTGTGATCTAATACACTTATTTTTGGAGAAGAATAACCTGAAGAATAAGTCCTTGCTCATATTTTTTAAGTCCTAAAAGTAAAAACATAGCCACAAAGAACGAAATCACCTTTGCTTGCCCTCTAAGCTGAGAGGATCCTAGATTTTTGTTTTAAAAAAACACAGGGCATACCCTTAGGTTGCAACATTTAACATTGCAGCCAGAAGTCATAGAATCACATCATTTACCAGTCATTTATAATTTATTATTGGTAATAAACTATAATGGCTAGTAAAGGATAAAGAAACCGTTCAAGAAAAAGGAAAGAGAAACACAGAAAAACAAGGTCTCAAGGTCCCCTTATGAGGGGACCTCCCTCTCCTCACATATGCATACTTATCAGACCTATTTAAAGATATTGTCAACGAGTCCTATCTCATAATTTGTCAATTTTAAAGAAATAAGTCTGTCTCTGCAACTTTCTGTTCACGCTTCCCGTTTACACTGTTACCTGATGAGTCACCTGCGGAGACACTGAACACCAAATGCAATAGACAAGACACATCCATATGCACAAGCCTTGGTCTGTGGTCTTTGTGGGGGTCTTTTGGGGATAAACGCACCGAGTTTTGCATGACAATGTAACGTAGAAGTCTGAGGCACTGACATGCATTTGTATCTTCTTCGATGCTCAAAAGTCTGTTTCTCACCTCGCTGTACTCATTTCAAAGTCCCCCATTACGACCTGTGCTGTACCACATTTGAAGTTCATTCCTAGTGCACTTCCTCCTCTCTAGGCTTTAACCATGAGCTAGGCTGATCTCGCATTTCACAGAATAACGAGGATGTTTATCAATTACCTTTCTGTTCCTGCATGAGCTTCCTGCTTTGCAAGTCCTTGAACAGGATGAATGATGGTTGTTACAAGTTTGCTGTCCTTTCTCTGTATTAGGAGGCTGAACTCCACACATCCTTCCTCAGACAAATGCTACCCAGTAAAACTCAACTGTGTAAAGACAGAAATATTCTAGGTCACCAAAAGAAGAGGTAGCAGGAGAAGCAGGGATCAGCCTGTTTTTTTCCTAACCATAATCTAGTCCTAAAATGGTGTCAAACATGGCATCCTTTCACCAGTGAAGACTTGACTGCAAGCTCTGAACACGATTTTCAAAGGGGAAAAATACAGAGGGAGACGAATAGATGAAAAGATCTGGTCTGCCTACTTCCTAGCTTCAGAAGTTTGGAACAACTACCTGCTAAAAGCAGAATTTTGGGTAGGACTGCAAGAGGCATCACTCAGCTGACTTCAGTACTACACAAGAGCCCACAGGGCTGATCCTTATGTGGTATGAACAGTCTTAGCTCTGCCAGCCTCAGCAGTTTGCCAGTTTAGCACTGGCTGCTTAGAGACCTCAAGTGAGCTTTGACAGCTTGGGCTAGCTCAGGATGTGCTTACTATTCAAGGTGAAATACAAAGTGGCAAGGGAAGCACCAGAAACTGGCACACTCAGCCTCAGAAGAGAGTTCATTATTCAGAAACTGGATATTTACAGTCCTTCTACAGTGCAGAAGAGAGATCGCTTCAGCCCAGTAGGTGGCAGTAGGAATACTTCTGTATCCATGAACACATATATAAGTACACAATGTGCATATTTATACATATTTGAACATCCTATGTGACCTCCCATATACTCAAATACACCTTGCAACATTCATTTTTCTAATGCAAACAAAGCATTCTATTCAAGTGTACTTAGAAACACACCATAACTAAACAGTTGGTAAAATTCTCTTCTTCCACTTCCAGATCTCCCAAGAGTCCCTTCAAATATATCTATACAAGTTCTAGCTTCCTGCTTGCCATTTAGCTTGATAACGACTCAAAAATCATTCCCTTGTTTTGAAGGGTAACTCTTTCTTGTCTGCTCTGTGTCCTACAGGGCAGTATTGACACATGGAATTAATGATGGTGTCTGCAATGAAACAGCCATCATGTGAACACCAGTCTGCTCCTTTGATAAAATGGCATGTTAGAGCCCTATTCACCTCCTTATAATTGAGTACTACATAATAGTTCCGATCCTTTCATGTAACATTATTTTGTTCTATGATTAGAAAGAGGAGGGGGTAAAAAAGATCTATGTAACATTGCCTTCTTCATTCATCCGCTGATTAATTTTGTGTTTTTAATGAGTATGGTTGCTTATTTAGACAGGTTCTCTGACACACTCGTTTTGTTGACTTCTGTTCAATGTGCAACAAAACCCAAGCTGTGATAATTGGAGACCATTTCATCAGCAAAAGAATTCTTGCTATTAATACAAGGTTGGCTTGGAAAAAGCATCCTGACATTTTAAATTAGTCAATTAATATACAATTCTACCTACCATTTATAATAGAAAAAATGTTAGCATTTTTTCCAGACATTTTAATTAACTCGGAGTATTTCCAATAATCTATGATATAAACAGACAGAATATCAAACAACACTGATTTAAGGTGGCTAACTTGATATTTTGCAAAAATGAAAGGTTGAGTTAAATCTTTTTGCAGATCTGGGGAGTTCTTCAAAGCTCAAAGGTGTGCAGCACATACAGAGGACACTGATTTACAGTCACGAAACAATTCTCAATGAACCAACAAGATAGTATCAACCCTTACTGCAGACAAAGCCCACAGAGTTAATTTAGGGCCAAGTTCAGACATCCAACAAACTACCTAAGTAACTTCTACATCTCCCAAGAGCTGCAGTAGTCAAGATTTTTCATCTTAATTTACACTTACAATTTATATATATTTAATGATTTTAAAAAGTAATCTCATCCAGCCAAATTTTAGCAAAATATTAATTTCTATAAAAGCTTTTGTAGAACCCAAGACTATGTTAAAATACTGGGACAAAGGAAATGGGTTCACAAACAACACTCAGCTTTCCTCCACACATTTTGATAAAACAAAACTGGGTGATCAGTTTTAATTTAGCCTTGTTGATGGTCAATTGCCCCATGAACAGGCCTAAGCACCAACAACCTAAAAGAACAGAAAAACTTTGGAAGTAACACCCGAAATGACCTAAAGCGTGGACCAGTTTTACATCACCTCAAAGCAGTTTCAATTCTTCAATGCCAATGCTGAAAATAAAGAGAAACCTGGACAGCAAAAATCCACTGGCACCTTATGGAACAAGGGAGAAAATGCCACTTTATTACTTATTTCAGTAAACCTGTACAAACGGTACAGTGTAAACAGTGAGAACCCATCAATGAAGGCTATAACTTTTCAATGAAGTAGTACTGTTCTGCAAATTTGTTTTCTGAGTTCAATCCATCATCAGGTAACTTTTCAAAAACGCTACAGAGCCAGTTAAAGCCAAATCTAGAACACCTAAGTGACCGACTGGCCTGATTATCCTCATCAGTCAGGAAGGGAAGCAAGTTTGTCAGTCCTTCAACTTCTTTTTTCCATACTTGTCTCCAGTAAAATCACGCTAGCTCTTTAACGCTTAGCTTCCATTGCTGGGACAATACAAGTATACTAATCAAACCGTTTTCGCTGTATATCATGCAAGTTCACTCTAAGCTCTTGCTCAAGTTACACAGATAAAGTTACATAAACTCTTTCAAGATTAAAAGAAGGACCTGTTGGTTCCCTGTCAAACTTCCTCCCCTCTTACAAGCAAAGCACTGCACCAAAGGGAAACTGCTCAGTTCATGGCGTGTCTCCTCTTACAGTGACAACAAAGACCAGCTGAAGTAGGAAAGCTGCCACCAGCCATCTGCCTCAAAGCAAGATTCATAACCCAGGATCAACTGAAGACTCCTAGCAAAGGAACCTTCAGTTTAAATTTGTAGGTTGCAATCCAAGGGAAAAAAGTGCATTCCACTGGTAGCTTTAAGTCTCTGAAAGCTCCCAGCACTCAAGCTGGAAGCAGAAGTGTTCAATTCCAAAAACATGGAGGGACTCCCACTACTTTCAGCACATTACTAACTCTTTCTTCTTTTATACAAGACTGGCAGCTTCCCATTTTATTTAACATCTGCAAAACCCACAATTGCATTCAATTACATTCATTAAAAAAACATCCCACAGCCTCCCAAAAGCAAGTCCTACTTTCTTTTTCCTTCCTGCCAGCATTGCCCACCCCCTCCATTTTCAGTAAAACAAAAAAGGGTAGGAAGAACAGTCAAGTGATTTTATTCATGTTATCACAGCACCTAAAGGGGTCACATCAACAACACTGTCCCACAGTAACCACTATACTAAAAAAACAAACAAAACCCTTACAACAAAAAGAGTCCCAGCCCTGAAGAGTTTGCAGTCTAAGAAACTGCAGGTGGATGTAACTGACACAGAAAGCCCAAGGTGAAAGTAATGCTACTGGCCAAGAGGATAAGTAGTGACACAGGGCACCAGCTGCTTAGTTATTGTCAGTTTGTAGCAGGCAACACAGCAGGTGCCTCCAATCCTCCAAACTGAAAAGGCTCTTATGCTACAGTAACGCCATTTGGACTCTGTGTGTGTAACTGCTATAGTGATAGCAACTGACTTGTCTTCAGCCTTAGTTTATCTCGAGTCTCAATCTTCCTTTTAAAAAAGTTTTAGACCATTTAGGCATTTTATTGTGGTACCCCTAACACTCAGCATCTTAATTCTCTAGCTTACAAAGCAATCGTTCCATTTTACGTAGTAGCTCAATTAAGATTACACGTGTATTGCATTATCTTCTCTTTATGAAAAAGACTGTAACATAATACACTTGCTTTCCATGCAAATAACGTGAAAAAATATCCAATTACTTCACTGAGTCACAGATCAGTTGTTCCGAGATCCTTCCCTGCTTTCACTCCTGCTTATAATTCAGTCTTTGTCAGCTAATATAAAATCCAGATTCTCACGTATCTTTTGCTGTATTCCGAATCTTTAATAGAGATGTAAAAATGGTTTGCTGAATTTCTCTAATAGATCTTGTTATTTGAATATCTGCAGACTCTCACAAAACACAAACACATTTCTAGCTGCTGAGTCTTCCCCTGCTTGAAGAATGATCCACTAAAAAATTTACCCAAACTCCTACAGCTCCGTTCAATGATAAATTAGTATTATATTAAGTGTTCCTCAAAAATGTAAAACTCTGCTTACGCAGAAAACAAACTACAAACAATCGCTCCAATGGGGCTACAAGTAAGGGGGAAATAAAACCAGCAAATTCTAGGCATATTGAATCAAAGAGAAAAAAAGCTACAGCTAACAGCACAGGTCTGGTCTCTTTTTGTATGTAGAAAGTTATAAAATAAAAATCAACTTACCGTATCAATAACCTACAACTTTATGTCACATTAAGTACCGTTTTCTTTTATGGCATTACCTCAATCTTTTAAAACAAATTATAAAGGCTCATTTGTAATCCACTCCACACTTACTCTAATAAATCCACAGTAATTCTTAATTGTAAATTCCCTTTTAATTTCTCCATTATATAATTTATTGCTTCTGGTGACAACTGTTTTCACACTGTGTGTGTTCTTCATACAGGCAGCACACATAAGTAGTTACCATGAGATGCTGCTCACTGACTTGGGGAAAATGAGTACACTTGCCTTGGGCTTGGATTGTGTCTTACACTTTAAAAGGAGAAATTATTTTCATTATTATCAGCCTATCCATTTAGGAGGCAGGTCCCCTCACCACCAGATCTTCCTGATTCTGTCCGATACTCTCCAAAAGAGGTTTTCTCTGAAGTCCTGTTACATATCACTCTTTTCTTTGAAGTGCTAAACATTTTTGCCTGCAGTTAAAGTGGTCTTAATCCTGGAAAGAAGTTGATTGTAGCACTATTTTGAAGCACTAGACCTTAGTAAAGAGCCAGGATATGAGCTGCCTCCCTCAAAAGCAGCTATAATACAATACCTGGAAAGTTTATCAAACATGTTGACAAGCTTCATAGCTTCGTATTCTTTCTGTTCTTCTGTCATTTCATCCATTGGATTGGGCATTGGTTCTTCTAAGTGACCAGTGATAAGGTTAATGCTGGAGGTGGAAAAAAATAGAGTTTACATTTCTATAGAAATACGTAAATTGTCTATCTTCTTGAAAGGAGGGAGGAGGAACCCACTAACAGAAACCACCAAGACTAAAATTGTCTCAACTGCACATGAAAGTTTTTACTTTAAATAGCGAACCCTCATACATATACCTTTTTTGTAGCCTTTTCTCATGAACAGTGATATCTTCTTGATGATTCACTGTATTAATTTCTTGTTAGAAATACACAGTACAGTAGTACTTGTTATGTTATAACGCATACGCAAGCAGTTTGAAAGCAGGGGAATAATGACAGTAATAATGACAATAATGACAATATCATTAGTAATAATGATATAGGTGGGGAACAGAATGACAGATATTTGTTTAAAACTAATTCTGTACAGGCTTAATTTTAAAAATATAGACAGGTTCCAGTTACATTTTCTTATTCATGAAGAACCATTGAATTAGTTCACTATTCCCCTCCCATGATGATTTTTGCTCAAAATTAAGGTTACTTTACTTTGAGAACTTACAATGCCAGTTTTATTTTCACTGTTAAAACAAGTGAACAGCAATACAAAAATCGTAACAAAACCAGAGAAGTAGTTTTAAAGAACGCCTTCAGGGCAAGTTATCTTTTCAAGCAGTTTAATCACAAACATTTAATAGCAATACAGAAAATCAGATGTATAAATCAACTGACAGTTGTCTTGAATGTTTCATTTAAGTGTCAGCTTTTAACTAAATAGATGTTATAGTTTTACTCATATGCATGTAACTGGGTTGTCAGGCTTTTGAAAGAAGAGCAGAGACAAAGGAGCCAGAAAAAATAATCCTGAAGTGCAGAAATAAAAAGAAATCTTCTGTTTCAGAGTTCATTTCCTAGCATAGAAGCAATGCAATACCTGTAACTTCTCATACTTTTAATCCTGTCTTTCATTTGTGTTCCTTAATAAGAATCTTTCAATATGCCACAACTCCCTGTCATATACCTGACTCGTGTCTTTGTAATTCAAGCAAAATGGAGTAAAGTGGAAAAATAACATGCTTCAGATGCCCACTATCAGCAATTTCAGAACCTACTTAAAATGGAATCAAATCATATAGATGTAACACGACAAACTGAAACCTTTAACACAAAATCAATTACAATCAACAAAAATCAACAGACAGAGCTTCTCTATGATCATTGACTCCTTCAAACAAATGTGTTGGATTCCTGATGCATGACTTCTACAGAAGTTACTTACTCCTTCCATGTTTACCTACGTTACCTACTCGATTCTTTAGGAGAATTTTAGTACCAGGCAATCTGACTGACTGAAACTAGACATACTGGTTTGTTCCTTTTTTTACAAAGTCTTGGATAAAACCTTAAGTCACATTTGACACCTGTATTTTCTCTGTTACAGAGATATACCCCACAAACAATAGTTTGTAGTTTGGCAACTTCATGTGAGTTCCTGGAAAATCCGGGGCAAAAGCCACCCTTGCTAAGTTTGTTACTATAATTTTTTTCTAAAATTTGCCCAAAATTCTCTTTTCACACTTTAATTTTAAATATTCAGACTGAATTTAAATAATTCTCATAATGAACCCCCCCACACCCCCCCGCAGCCATCTGACTATATGATGGTCACTGTTAGAGGCTGGTTTCTCAATAATTAGACCATGAAATCAACAGGAGACAGGAGTTAATATAAGCACATGTAATTCCAAAACTGGCCTCTCTGGAAAACGTGAAACAAAAACCATTATATCAAAACATCTACACTGTAACAGGTTATTTAAAAAAGCCAGGATAAAACGATACTATACTTTGGCTTTGCAGATTTGTATTCTTCTGTATCTGTATCTTCATCATCTGAGTACCAGTGATCTCCTCTTCCTCCTGCTAACAAGCCCCTTGCTGCCAGCAATCCTGCCGCATTACCATAGCCTGTATATTTTAACAAGCTGTCAACTGCAAAGAGTGATACAGAAAATTACTCAGCTATAATCAGTCACAAAACAAAAAACAGCATAGTGTTACAAGAATCAACAGTTACAGCAAGAAGCAGATATACTAATCACAGCAAGACCTTATGTAAAAGGGAGAAGAAAAAGTAATTTTTACCTCTCTCTTTACAAAGAACAAAAAGAAATTCTCCTGCAATTTGCTTTACTCCGAGGTCAACATGTGTCATAAGGCGCACAAGCTTGTTTCTCACTGTTGTGCCAACTTCTGGACGATTTGATACATCTCTTAATGGAGGCAATACCTAGCAGCATAAATAAAGGAAAAACAGTATAGAATGCATGGCAATACCCATCCAATCCTTGCAGAAACAAACACAGTCAACAGAACAAGAAAATACCGTAAGCTCTGCTCCTTCAATAAAAGGAATAAAATCAACCCAACTGTGCTTACATGCACTAGTAATGACTCTTGCTTCTTAAAACATTCAGGCCTTCTGGTCTGCCATCCTGGGCAGAACAGTACTCAGTCTCAAACGTAGACTTTAAAAAAGAGACAATTATTAGGAGTTTAAGAATACAAATGGGTGTCCCACAATAGCTGGCTAACAGGCAGCAGTAACCTCAGTTCTTTGTTTCTTCTGTTTTCCTCAAATATCTGGCAAAAGCATTAAAAATACCAGCTTAAGGAACTCACAGTATTAACATGATGTGCAATTTACACAGAACAATGAACATACTTATAGTGAAAAAGCAGGAAAATAAGTAATATTGCAAGTTCTACTACCATGAACTTCAAAAATTAGCTCTAAGTGTACAAAGTAAATGTGTACTTTTCCCAGAAAACTCTTGTAAAAGCTGAAGCTAAGTTTCAAAGATATTTTGGAGAAAACACCATTCAACATTTCCTCAAACACGCTATTTTCTCATTAAATGTGATTAATATTGTTAACTTCAACCCTGAAAAGAGGCAGAAGGTGCTTGAAATACGGCTGGTTTTGCAACATAACTTCCGCCTCCTTGTCCATATGCATTCAGACGCAAGACCTACATCAGTTTTTCACATTCACAGGATATATGATACGATCTGCAAACAAATCTGGGCCACAATATGAAATATTTAATGGTCTGAAGACTCCTGTAAGAATTATGGATCTTCACTGTTTTACTAGGGAATGAAACCAAAGATGTCACTAATTGCCATAAAAAATTGCAGGTCCTTTGTCTTCTCAGTTTTCTAATGTAAAAATGTCATGTTCTGTGCAAAATGACCGCACAATTACTACTGAAACCAGACTCACCGGGAACCAATACTTAAACAAATGAATGCTAAGGTATTGACTGCTTTGAAAAAAACAGATCCCGTCTTTTTCAAACTAAGTATTCAAACAATTAGCAAAACCATTTTATTTTGTCCCTCCTTACTTTCCCCAATGGGGATAGTACCATGACTGCCATTTCACAGAGTGTTGTAAGAATGAATTAATGTTTTTAGAATACTTTAATAGTAATACAGTGATGAGTGCCATAGGACAGTCCATGAGGAAATTAATCATTCTGTCTTCAGATCAGAATTTGAATGGCACACAATAAATAAAGCCCAAGGCCAACACTTAACAATGAGGGCAATTCAAAATATCAAACATCCGGTCATGCAGTTAGCAGCATCCATCTACTCTGTGCACTATATGAGGCAGCGGTCCTGTGGTAAGCGGCAGCATGCAATTATACCCTGACGTCTAGACACTGAGATGTCGTAAAAACATGCAGACAACTTCATTTTCTAACTTCTGAACATTTGGCTCTGCAACTGTTTTGGTTTTTTTTTTTTTTTTTTACTTAACAGATCAGAAAAGTATCCTAGGAAAGAACTGCTGTGAACAAAACCAATAAACACCAAGAACAAGTTTCTTAAATTCCTCAAAAACACTTTTCCGGTATAGATGAGAGAGGCAGAAAATATATGCAAAATATGTTCTTTTCCATTATAAACTCCATTTATTAATTCAGGCGCAGCTTTGATCTGTGAGCAGCACCTAAGATGCAACCCGAAAATTACTGCAGCTTAGGAAAAAGGAGATTTCTCAGCTGGTTTCAGCAGTCTTTCCCTTGCTCATCTTTTAACGTTTCTCCGCTTCACTTCAGAAAAAGCAGCAGAAACAACAGAAAACACCACACCCAACCACCAAGCCATAGAGATCCTTTAGATCTTTAACCATGGCATGGAAATAATTTTTCCTGTAAAAAGCCTACTCAGTCTGTACTGTACTAAACAGCTCTTTTAAGAGACCAAGTGATGAAGTGTGCCTCTGTTCAGTGACAAGAGTTTTACTCTGACAGAACAGCTGATACACTCTGGTACACAGGTTTCAATTCCAGTGACTCCTGCCTGCTGAGGTCAAACTAAAGCTCAGGCAGAACCCACCAAAATACCTGTAGCCTTACTGGCTACCATACAGCTTTGCAAATTTTTAACTGCACTAAATTGTTTTTTGATATGCATTGTTTTTTGATATGCTGGATGTAAGGGGACAGACCTCACTGAGTTCTTTACCCCTGTGTCACAAGATCCATGGTGACCCATGTTAACACAGCTTTACAATACCCGTAATGTTATTACTTAACAGCTCTACAAAATGTATTGTGGAACTTAGGCCATAATATCTATTGATTTACATGACTGAAAAATTATTTCTACAGCTGACAGCTGTCAGACTGAAAAAACAAAAAAATACTGCAGAGAACTTTGTGGGTAATTTAATATGAAACCATTCATACTTTTAAAGTATCAGTATCTTGCATTGACGTACAAACCTCAAGGTTCAGCATTAGCATTCAAATTTTGATCAATGTTTTATTTACCTGAGCTTTGATAAACTTCCTGATATTCCTATGAGTTCGGCAGCATTCTGTTAATAGACTGAGAACTGGAGTCAGACCTTCTCTATAGCTGCTTCCCTAAAATAAAACCAAATACAAATAAAACATTTTGAAGAGTAAATTTTCCTTTTCAAATCCTATGACCCCTTCAATAAAGTCCTATATGACACCCAAAACATGAACTTTACATAGATATAAATAAAAGAGCCAAATGTTCATCCTCTCACACACACAAGCAAGTACGCTTCAGACATTCACAGGAATTTGTTCTCAGTTTTGAGGTGTTGCAAAATCTAGAAGCAAGGACATCCATATTTGTGCTAAATGCTGTCTGAAAGGTTTGTAAGAAACTTTCCACATGCGCACTTTTTGCTTTAAGGAAAGAGGGAGGCCCCTTTTGTCAAGAATCTTTCCAGTCCATACCTTGTCTATTCTCTTCTCCATGAAATGCAGTAAAATTTGAATTGCTCCCATGTTCATACCATTGTATTTTATATCTGTTTCCTCTTGGGATGATGGACTAATGAGGACATCCAAGCAAGAAACGGGAACATTGCTTAAGAGGTTGATTGCATTGCTGAAACAGATTTTAAAAATTCATTATTCATTTGGAAGAAAGAATTAGAAACAACTCACCATAGACTGTTTGTACAACTGCAACCAAAAAGAGGCCCTGCAACTCAAACAACGCTTTGTTTTCTACTCTCTGGGTCTTTAAAGAAGGTGGCATGCATTATCGCCCGAGTGCTGGCTCTTGGAACAAACAAGGAAAAAGAAAGACAAAAGCTATACAGCAGCAGTGCATTATTACTTCCAGCCCCCACAGTATCCTATCCCATAGATAAGGCACAGCTTCCAGCAGTGTTACAGCAGCTGATCTTGCAGGACAGCAGGGGGAACTCTCACATTGTTTTGCAGCAGCCAGGGTTTTTTCCTACTTGAAACTTAAAACATTTTACAACACATCCATATTACCATCATTAATGTGATAAAGTACACCATAGAAAACATTTCCTCCTCCTATAACAGTGGGGCATGGTGGCAATTTCTCCGGTCTCCTGAAATACTTCCACTTTCACTTAGCTTTTATGGTACTGGAAATACAGAAGGCTTTTAACACATTACAAAAAGATTCAGGTTTATTTACCAAGCTCTACCTTTCAGTAAGTGGCAGTCTTTGCATTCTACAAAGCACAAAGAGGAGCACTTCCCAAATATCCATTAAGTGAGTACTCCGCAGGATCCCTCCCTCCTCTTTAACAGAGTAAGATGGAACTACTTTGCAAGGATCTCTTGTATGGTACGCATCCCTTGATTTTGCTATCTATCCTGTTCTCATTATACAGACTTGCATTTGTACTGCTCCTGAATATGGGGCTAAATTACACAGATGCTGCAAAAATTAGAATTCTGTCATTATTTACTTGCTGATGCACAACTAAAATTATAACTGGACATATTTAGAAATACTACAGAACTATTCAGGCTTACATGTGCAGACCTCAAAGCTATCAACAAAACTATGAGCACTGATGTTTTAAGGACTGGTGAAGCGTTCCAAGAATACAGAAAACTTCTCAAACAATAACCTAATCTAGTGGAAAGTGTCTCTGCCCATGGCAGGGGGGCTGGAACTAGATGATCTTTAAGGTCCCTTCCAACTGAAACCCTTCTATGATTCCATGAACTTCATTTAACACTTTTAATAATGTTTACATAGAAGGTGCCCTCAGTTTTTATGTTATTAATAAAATTCTAACAAAGGTTTAGTACAACAGAAAGCAAATCATGGCAAGCAAATGTAACAGGATTTCTAACAAATACACTAGTTCTGGTCTGATCAGACTTGGGTGGCTGTTCCACGTTGTGCCATCTCCCCTTCTGCTCTTTTAACAACTGAAATTCAGTTAACTTCTACCTTTTGGAAAGCTCGTTCTTTTTGTTTTGTTGCTAATTCCTGTTTAAGATATGTCTTTTATATTATGGAAGTTATTCCTCTACAATAATGCAGGAATAGTGAGAAACAAAACAGACTGAAATTCAACAAATATTTGGTGGCTTCAGGCCTTTCATCAAAAGTTCTCTTTTTACCAGTTTCTTATTAAACAACCAAGTTCCCAAACACCTACAAAATTAATTTTCTGGATCACTGTGTCTGAGCTATTCTTTTCAATAAATGAAGCCCGGCTTTCTGATCTTTGTCACTCCACTGACAGTTTTATTTGTGGTAGAGGAGTGTATGAAATTCTCCAGCTACCAGGAAGTCAGTGACTATGCACAGATCTGCACAATAGTGTTTGCATTCCTACTCCAGGGGGTAGAAATACTGCGTATATTACTCTCTCCTTTTCGGCTTCCTAGAGATCATTAATCACTGGGACATGACATCCACCCACTCATGCTCCCAGCCCCCTCCTGATATGCAAATTTAGAAGCAAAGGCCTATTTAGAGCTGCTGAATGCCTTGATTAAAACCTTGTTAGTGGGCAAAAATGGCACTCACTCTAATATGTGGTGCTTTAAGCTGTTCATATTCAAATGTTAAGTAATGACATGACAGAACCACAATAATGACAACAATACCAGGTACTAAATTAGTTAAGATATTTTTATAGGTAACTTCTGGTTATTTATTAGAAATAGAGTCACACTGACAATCAGTACATCACAGCTCAGGGCATGTATCCAACACCTGATGATTGCATAAAATAAATCCTCAACTTAAACATTCAGAGCACAAGCATACATTCACACAATGTGCTTTAACAGGCTGCCCAAACCCTTCATTTAAGCATCTTAACATGCTGCAGATTTACAGACTTACAGAAGTGCAAGTGATCAGCAGTTCTAAGAAATATACTTATGCCTCCTTGATGCTTGGTAAAGCTTATCCTGCATTCAGGACTGCTTATATTTTATTCCATTTTTAATGTTATTTTCATAATTGCCTTACTGATAGGTTCCAGGTTGAACAGAGAGTGAGAAGTTGCACTCTGCTCTCTGACTCACACCTCATCTCTAGCAATAAAGGTTGCACGGTCAGAGTCCAGCATACTGAACAGCCCAAACGATGACACAGCCTCATTTTTTTACCTATGCTATGTTAGCTATAGACTGCTAACACAAGTTTACTCATTCATTATTGAAGCTCCTATCAGGAATGAAAGATTTGCTTGAGCAAATACACCAGGGGACTGAAGTGGGGCCCTCTGATCCAGTCCCCTGAACCTTCTGAGGATTTGCAGGGGCATTAGTTCTGACTATACTTTTTCTTTTCCAGAGTTGCCTTATGATGAATAGTCTTGGTGGAAAAGCATATTATTCAGTTTTTATCGCATCCTGTAGCTTTCAAAGGCAAAACTCAGGTTCTGCAAGCTGGCTGAAATTTTTGAATGATAAAAGTCAGAACCTGTGCAGTGCTCTTCCAGCACATTAAAAAAACCCTGAGTATGATATGAATCGAGATTGAATACTACATGCAGCAATACTACACTTGCATTCTTTCTTCTGTCAACATGAGCTAAACAAACTTGCTACAGTTAACTAACAGTGGAAGAAAGTTGCTTTCGCAGCATAACAGGAAGACTGAAGCAGTGCTATACTGAGTCTGATGGAGAAGCGGAAACACCTGAAGTGACACGAGGCAGTGACAACCATCCTAATTTCTTTTCTGCTTCCCCCTCTCAGAATTAGGGAGAATCCTTGCCTTGCCTTAGTGTCTCCATAAGGTCCATGTGGGCAGCATCTCTACACATAATATTCCTTTTAATTGAAAAAAGCAAGGACAGAAATCACACCAATACTACATATTCCACCACTGCCTACTTCTATATGTAAAGCCCTTTCCGGATGTCACCTGCAAGGGTTTGCATAAGCTAAAACCAGAAGGACCAGCATAACATGCATCCTTTTGCAATAGCACAAGATAATTACATTTTACAGGGCAATATATTTTACAGGGTAATTAGACTAGTCAGATTCCCGAACAAGGGAACAGAACATGTTTTCACAGGAAAAGCATCAGCTGCATAGTAATTCACCAGATATGAGGCAGTCCTGTTGACTGTGTACAAGCTTAAATGCTAAAGGGTGATCTCTGTCTTCTTGTAGTTGTTGAATTTATCCAAATCTGTTCAATTTTCCCAGCAGTAGGGAACTTATTCCCACCAGTCCCTCCCTCAAAGGAGGATGAGAGTGCAAAACACCCACCACAAGCAGCAGCAAAGAGAAAACACCAACTGCCTTTTAGGACACACTCAGCATTAACTTCAGTCATGGCAACCACTGCAGCAGTATCCTATATTACTCCAAACTAGTCTGCACCAACTGAGAAGGTCTCTGATACAGGATTTTAGCGTTCGCCTACTAAGACTGCTGAGCTCTAAGAGATTTCCAAGATTTTAATTAAGTTAATTTAACACTTTCAAGACTGCTGGTGTTACAAGCTATATCCTTCTTCCTGGAGACTGCTGGTTCAGAAGATGATCTTCAAACAACCCTCCACTTAGATATACAGGCACCTCAGAAGAAGAAAATGGCAACACTAACTTTCATTGCTGAGAGAGAATGTGGGATAGCATTTGAGGCTACCGTACTGTTGGGCCCTGTGAACAGCTGACCTACTTGGATAAAAATAAGGATGTCATGGGAAAAAACTAGTAACACTGAACAGAGAACTACCACCTCACTAAAAATACTCTGAATTTTGATTGAATTATTGGCTGCAAAATACAAAACAAACAGCTGGGGGTAGGACTGAGGAAGAAAAAAACCCCAGTGCACCTAAAAGTGCAAGATGATTCACTCATCTTTGAAAAAAAATAATATATTCTTACCAGGGAACTGATATTTGTACTTTTAATAAAGTAGCCTAGAACCACTGGAGATAAAATATTGACTTGTTACTTCCATCCCAATCCATCAGAATTGAAAAAGTTACATACAAAAATCTCCAAATGCAATTTTTGCATCAGCTTCTGAGCAAAACAACTGAAGTTGCATTCCACTGTAATTTGCACTACCTCTTGAAATTCCATATATATTTTCATCCTCAGTTACACAAGAAAACAGATTTCAAAAGGGTCAGCTTCATTATTATTGATTAAAAATAACAACCTCACCAGTCACTTTCTCTCTGGAATAGCAGACATGTTTAAACAATATATCAGGCAAACAGTTTTCATCAAAAAGCTTCATGTTTTACTCAAAACTACAGTTTTCATTGCTTCTCAGATTCCTACTTCAGATTTTATATAAAGTAATTTTTTTCTTTTAAAAAAAAAATAAATAATGACCTTTTTAAATAGATTGGTTCTGCAATTCTACTGACCTGTGCAATTCTTCAGTTTTGTCTTCAGTAGGGCCCGTGGTTAATAAGCAGTGTCGAAGGATGGCAGCCATGTAACGAAATTGATGAGATTCATTCTATATAAATATAAATTATGAAGATATTTTTTCATTTTGAAGATTGCAAGTGGGGGTTTCAGGTCACTAGAATAATAAAAATTAAAGATGGAAAATACCTATTAGATCATAACACCCATCCCTAGCAATAAAAGGACTGTACTTTAGAGTTCACTGATTGCTTAATGCAACGTAGCTGCCATATGCTGGCCTTTTAAAAGGCATTGGGGACTTTTTTTCCAGTCAAATGAACCTCCACTACCAGAAAACCCCGTTACAAGCATTTGCTCACTTCCATACCCCTATTCCTAATACACCACTACTATCTTCCTTTCTGTATTTACAGCCGGCCGCCTCTTCATCCGTTTAGATTACATATGTTCTTCTTTTCGTTTGCCTTCTCCTCATTTAGACTTTTTGCTGCCAACAGTTTCATTCCCCCACCGAGTCTGTTTCCTTTCCTAATTCACTTGCTTCTGTTCCCTTGACACCTCTTCACCATTTCCTTAATAACTCCTCTACTCTCAGCAACCTTATTTGCCCTACTTTTACTCTCTCCAAGCAACTCCCCCTTCCGATCTCCCACCAGACAGCAGCCACACAAAAGTACACCAGTAACTGCAATCATTTAACTTCGTGTGTCATTGTCCTGGTCCTTTTTCATTAGCTCTTCTTGGCATCCATCGTGTGTTCTGATGTGTTTGACTTAGCACAAAGCACCCCAATGTATCTTTTGTAACATGGGCATCCAAATCTGCCAACCCTACCAACTGGGGCTCTTGTCTGGCTTTGCTACTTTGAAGCCATCTCCAGTCATTAAATATCGGTGTTTCAAATGGTTCTCTTCCCCTTAGGACGGATCTCATTTAGTTTTCCACCTAACTAACCGACTAACCTCTCTGGTCTCCTTTTATTTTCCATTCGGCCTAGTGTTTTTAATTTCTTCAAATTCTACACCGTCAGCCCACTTAATTAACATGCTGTTTACTCTTCTTACTGATCATTAATATTTCCACAGGGATACCTGGCGAACCAGAATGCCACCTAACATACTTGGCTAACCGTTTACAACTACTGAAGAGCTCTTAAATTTAAGGGCTGCTTGCTTTTAGGAATTTTACAAAGAGTTATTATATAAGCTTTATCTCAACACACAAAATAAGCTTCTCCCATCCCAGAAAGTCTTAAACTCTCCTCCAAACTGAAAACAAAAAAAATGAAAAGGTACTAACACTACAACATCCTCTGATTTGAAGGAAATTCTGCTGACAGCTGTGTGCTTGGGCTGTTTCGGGAGGAGAAGTTCTGTGGGATAAACCCCCCCTCATTCCACAGACAGCAGCCAAACGAAACCTCATCAGGTCATGCCACAACTGTGTGCCACTTCCCGCCTGCCTTTCTGCAGTAAACTGGGCTTTTAATTCCTTAGGATTCCCAGTACTTTGTAAGAGTACACCAACTTCAATATCCAGATTTCAAGAGCTTACTTCTCAAGAGGTAAGCATGTAATACAGCTTCATTTTCCAGCTTAACACCTGACATTATTTCCTCCACACAGAAGTACTTAATCGCAAAGATGATAGTTCTCAAACTCTGAAGTAGCAAACATTTATATAGCTGAGTTACACGCTTGACTTTGAGGCCAGTTTCTCCACTCAAGTTCCTACCTCCACAACAATCACTTGTCTATAGAAAGAACTTTTTCTAACAAAGTTAAAGATATTTTTAATAAAGGATGAAGTCAGGGAAACAAACAAGAGGAAAGCCCCTCGCTTTCTTCGTATTTCCTTGAAATTTAAGTATTAGCTTTTCTGATTTTTTCCCCTTATTCAATCTTAAATGTCAAGATTTCTTATTCACAGTACCCTTGAGACATTAAAGCAAAGAATAAGCTTCATACTCTTCCCAAGTTTTACATTCCTTAATGTTATAATTAATATCATATTTGATATTTAGTCCAATGCACTAAAGAGAACAATTATTTGTCAATTTTAACTACTGTAAACTTCTACTTAGCTTTATATGCTGCATATTTGCAATGCCCAGTCACAAGTTAACACTGTTTTAGAGACAATATGATGTGAACTAAAAAAAAAAAATCCCCTATTTAATTCTATTACTGTAGCACAGACTTAGGTTATTCAACAAAAAAGTTACCTTATCATTTCTTGTTATAAATTTAGGGATGCAACACATAGGAAGAAAAAAAAAAAGTAGATCTCATGTTGTAATGAAAAAAAAAAACACCCAAGATAAATCTTATTCAAAAGACATAACAATGAAAGTATGTTTGGTTCTTGTACTTGATCTCATCTTAAAAGATAATATTTAAGTCCAAAACTCGGGTTGGGAGGATGGGAGAGTAAGATATTAAAAACAGTACCACTCTTTCTTCAGAGTTATTTGTTAGAAATTACAGTTGAAGTGCTTATCATTATGCCCAGAAAAACAGAAAAAAACTAGGGAGACTTTTCAGCTTTAATTATTACCTATTGCCATAATGCACAATCTCCAGAGATATAGCCATCCAATACACTTACATTAGAAGTCAGCTAATTATTAGTGAACAGCATTTATTTCCTTTTACAAATCTCAGACTTTTAGGAAATGGTCATCTTAGCATTTTTTATCAGAAAACACACAGTTCTAACTTGCATTATACAATCCAAGCTACTTTCCCATTACACAGAAAATGAATTGATTAGATTTTTTGCTTAAGTAGTAACAAGAGCAAAAAAGTTATTTTGGTATTCAAAGCAACAAGCATCAAAGACTCAACACCTCTGGAAAGCCCAAGATCATCAATACATGACACAAGCAGAATTCAGACAGACAAATTTTCTCAGACTGATTTTGCATAAAGAAATTATGATGCAAAATTTCAAACTACCTTAGCTGCTATTTCAAAAAATGCAATCATATTCCATCAAAATTACAGTAGCAAAAATTAAGTATTAAAATCCCTGCTCTGGGCCTTGGACAACAGCTGCCTCTTATGTATCTGCCTGCTGGTTCTGGCTCTTGCAGGCTAAACAAAACCAGTTTAACAACCACTTCAACTAAACCTTACCTTGCTGTGGACATTCCAGCTGTCAAGTGTTACATTAAAAAGAGCCTTTAGTGCCTCAATGGCACAATCTGTCTCTTGCAACGATAAAGGAAGCCTGTCACGATCTTCCGCTGCTTTATACTCTTCTGTCCATCTTACACTCAGGGAACTTTCCAAAGCCTGAGTCAAAACTTGCACCCCTTGTAGTTCCTGACGCAACTGCGATCTGATATCTGTGTGCAGAAGTGACAAGAGGAAGAGGAGACGCAAATCAAAGCATTTAATGTCACCAACAAACTGTTGGTCCCTGCATTTTTCCAGAAGATTGCAGAGCATAGCCGCAAGATTCAGTTCCAAACTGAGCTTCTGTGCAACAGCACTATTAAAAATAATGTTACAGAGGCATTTTAAAGCTTCTACTATAACAGGAAATTCAGACACTCTCTCCAAAGGATCTTCCACAGTGTCCAGCTTTGCTAGCCTCATAAGGATCTGCATGTTCCTCTTTGTAGTTACAGGCACTAAAACCTTCTTGTCCCTGGAGAGAATCCGGAGGGCCTCCAGGCAGGCAACTTGACATGACGTTTTTGTGTCTTTTTCAAGTATGTTTAGAATTCCCTCGCATAGTTTCTATGCAAACACAAACAAACAAAAAAGGAACAGTTTTAGCATGAAAATATTGGTGGTAACAGGAAACCACTTTTGCTAAGCTTCCAAATAACTTTTGAGTTTTCAGCTGACTTGACTTGAGAAACTAGGTATTCTGCATTAGCTCTTCAAAACAGAAGCTATTGCAAAATACCTCCAAAGATCACCAAAAGCAGTTTTCCTCATGGATACAAACCAAGTACACCAACACTGGCAAAAGCATTAGACCAAAATGGCAGATGCCATCCACCATTGCCAGTTACCAATTTTTCTCAGTATTGGGACTGAAAACCTGAGTAGCCAGAGTAACAAGGCTTGAGAGAAGTTTTAAAAATATGTCAAAGTAGAACAGTCACACCTACAATACCTGCAAAATTATAAGCTGAGGTTGTTTCAGTTAGGAGGTTGGGCGAAAAGAAACCAAACCCAAGTAACTGGTGCTCAACATAGAAGTATTAGTACTCCATGTTTGGTAACAGCTATAATTTGTGTTGCCACTTCAATTTAATCTACTGACTTCTCCCATCCTAAGTAAGATTCTTGGAAATGTTACCTCTGGCATAGAAACATAATGCAGTTTTATTGGAAGACTTAGGCTGTAGCAGGTTTACCAAACCAGCAAAACTGCTGCTTCGTCAACACAGGTTGCTCTTGAAGCCAAAATACTTTACTGTTACTTTATACCAACGTGACTGCAGGGGATAAACATTAATCATGTAAATGCAACATGAGAAAATACAACACTCCAAGAATCTGCTGGTCAGAACAGTAACATCTGAATTACAGAAGAATTACCTTTTATGACAGAAACGGGCAATCAGATGATCAGTCAAAAGGGAGAAAAGACAGGACAGAAGAGATTGCTTGATGGGGGAGGACTCCATAGGGTTTTTATGCCTGAAGCTCAGAACAATGCTACTACTCACGAGTACCAGAGCCAGAAGTATAGTCACAAAGAAGTTCCCAGATAAACTGCATTGTACCTCACAGGACACAGTTCCTCCCCCCTTCCCACCCCACAAGCTTTGTGTCTAATGAAGATTACCAAAGAAGCCAGAGCAGCAACTGAGTTGAACAGTGCTAGTGCAGAAGTTGACTTAGGACCTGAAATTCACATCGTGGTCTCAGGCATCAATAAGAAAGTGATAAAAAAAGGACAGGAATACTAGTAAAGTGAAAAACAGTTCTTGGAGAATGGTCTCTGGAATTGCACTTTTCATTACCACCACAACAAAAAGTCAGGGAGCACAGCAGCCCATCACCCTGACCCAAAGTTCAAAACAAAAGTTCCACTTGGGTCATCCAAGCAAGTTTCGTTACTGTGATCACTTACAAACAAAGCCAAAATAATACTAAAAAAAGGTTAAGTCTAAAGCAAATCTAGAACAGACACTCCAGAAGAATAAGGGAGAAAGAAACCCCACAAGTCTTCAACAATGTTAAAAGAGAATCTGTAAACAAAGTCAGACAGTAGGAACTCACAATATGATTTCTAGTATGCTTGTCCTGGGGTGAAGGCCACCCAAAACCACCACCCAGATGAGCAAGACCTTGACTACATCTCTACAGCCCTGACTAGATTAATCCAGTGAGTGTTTGAAAACAAGGAGTGAGCTCCACCTCTTACTATCACACAAGCAACGTAAGAAATCTTCATCAGGGTATTAGACGCTGCAACAGTATAAACCCCACATTTGGCCACCTGTGCAGGTGTATAGGTACTTACCATGGGAATTTCATAGACAAGTACCTGGAAAAAGATAAAAAGTTCTTCAACATTAACCTAACACTGCTTCCATAGAGCCATACAACCCCCTGACTTGAGCGCAGTAAGCTAGACCTGCACTAAATGTTTCTGAAGGTGGCATCGTTGAAGCATTTTTTAAAAAATGCCTAGGAAACAAAAACCGACCAGTCTAGATCTACAGTCAAATTACCTGGTCACAGCTCAACTTCCTACAAGAAGTTTGTTTCTATTGTTAAGAGAGTTTTCCGTACAATTAACTTTGCTTTGCAAGCTGAAGTAACAGTCATGAAGTCTGTTTGGTTTGAAGGATTAACACAGTTAGGAGGAGCGGACAGTTCAGAGAACTCCAGGAAAAGGCCAGTTTATTCTGTTCCCTGTCTAAGTGTACTTCTATTAGATTTAGCAGTTGTTGACAGCAGCTGCAACAAGGTGATCTGTAACAATTTACCCAAATTCAACAGCTGGTTCACTAACTGGACTCTCCTCCTCTTCAGGAACTGTGGAGCAGTACCGTATTAACAACACAAGAAGCCAAGTTACCAGCCTTCCCCAAACCAAGACGCTGAATGAACACTTCAGAGACGTACTGGGCCAGACAGACTGTCTTATCAGTAAGTAAATACAGCACAAAAACATATCTGACTTTTCATTAACAGTGATGAAAGTTTCTTCTAGGACTTTAAATACCAAGGATCACTTCACAAATTACCTGATCTGATCAATACACACTGAAATTAAGGGGAGTTCCCACTCATTTTTGTTGGCAGCAGAGCCTATACACATCTTACATCTGGCACTCTGGTCTTTAGTTTCAGTTAGATAAAACCTGAACACTCATTTGACTACAGAAACCAATCCCCCCAAATTCAGACTGATTTTTTTTTTCCCCCGAAGTTGCATTTACCTGCTGCTATGGAAGTGCCACTGCAAACTGTCAGAAGCACTGCAGGGGAGATCCCAAAGGGCACCAAACGCCCACTGACTTGCCATGGGAGGTGGAAGCCTAACCCTCCCTCCATACACTGGAAGACTATCCTTGTAACTTAATTAAAGATTATAAAAACCACCACCTCATGGCTTCAAATCTTAGTGAAATGCAACAACAGAACATTCTTAACTCTGAATAGCTGTAATTCAAGATAGATACTACATAGAACAGAAGCTTTTTTTTTTTTTTGCAATTTAGCAACCTACTTACAACTTAAAAAAAACAACCCAGTGGTGTGCTTTTAAAGTGCTTCATTTCCTACATGTTCCTGAAGCTGTGGCTGTATAAAAGATTTCACAATATAAGCAAGGCTAGAGTTTATTTTTAAAAGCATTAATTATACAGTTTTACACATATTATATTAACAACTAAGCCACCACACACTTAAGAACAAGTTACCAAGCTTCCTAGCCATTACAGCAAAGTATGTATTTTTTTAAGATTTAAGACTCACATAAGTGAAAAACACGTAAGAACTGCTGACAAAGTTCCTTGGTGTTAGACTCTGGTAAGCCGTCAAAAGTGATTTTAAAGGAAGCAGCATTCAGTTACAATACTGCCGCCTGCAATACTACCAAAATCCAGGACAGTGAACCATTGCTGGCTGATCTCAGGTGCCAATAGGAGCTTCGGGAAAAACAGAGCATCTGACTATATTTGAAGAGTTATCCACGGGAAGTTTTGAAGCAAGGAAACAAAATTCATCCTATTACAAAATTGCCTTGGAGACAGCTAAAACCAAACACCATTCTTTATTCTTGACAGCATGAGAGAAAGGATGCACACAGAGAAAAGAACAGGAAAGGCCGGGACAACAAAAGCATAATCATCCTTCTCATTTTCTTTAGGTGATTGCTCCTTCTACCTCCCTGTAGGCCATTAGGATGGCATAAGCTAAGGGGCATAGATGTTATTTATTTGCTGGGAAATGAAAGCAAGTGAAAGAATTCAGACAGCAAGGTAAGTAACTCCCCTTTCATGTCCTAACTTCAGGGTTTTATCACTATCCCCTAAATTATTGTATGAATTTAACATTTATTTTTTTGAGTTCTATCCTTTCAATATTCAGGAGTTTGACTTTCATCAGTCATGCTATGAAAGAAGTTTTTCCTATACTTTTCCACAGAATCCAGGCAGTTTCTAGTGTTTTTAGATTTTTTTTTTTAATTGTAAAATACATTCACTTGTCCAAAACTCAAGAATTCTCAGCTTTTGTGCTAACAACAAGATTAAGAAAGAACAATATACATCATGCCTTTTGTGTATGCTGTAGTGTGAGTAATATGAAAACATTCTAAAAGTTTATTGGATGTTAAAACAGCAAGACCAGAAAGACGTATTTATCATCTTGTTTTGACAAGTAAAGCATTCATCCATTTTGGTCCTTCATCCCAACAGCATAAGCGCTTGATATTAAGAAGCGGTACAGTCCTATAGAAAAAGAAATATCCCGAGATACAAGAGACCTGCGTTATATTCCTTGCTCAGCCACAGACCTATTGTGTGGCTCTGGGCAAAAAGGTATGATCTCTTTACTTCCATTTTCTTCTGCCATCTTGTTTATAGGATAATTAGACTGGGGTGGGGGAGAAGAGGGGACCACTGTAAGTGCTTATAGCAGTTGCTTATATTTGCCAGGCTCAACCTCAGCTGGGGATACTAGGTACTTTTGAAAAATAGGGTACTTCATGATCTTGTTCTTTGGTCCTTTGGTGCTTGCACATGAGGTCCTTTCCACCTCCTCTCTTTGTGTTTGAAGATGTTTAGAAAGCACACTTGACCTATATCCACTTTTTTTTTAAAAAAAATTCACAGACCACTAAATTTCAGGTACCTTATGTCAGTTGAATTTACTGTAGCTTCTCAACACCAGAGCAGTAAATGTCTCACTAAGAAAAGGAGACAATTTCCCTTTATTTGCTTCTTCCCCTTTGGCAAATCGTTCTCTTTATTTATACAGGCCTTCAGATTAGAGCAGGAACAAGAGAATACAGTCTCCATTCTGCAAGTATTCAAATCCAAGCAAACAACACAGCTTTACTGATATATAGCATTTAACTTAGACACAGATTATTCAATGCTAGGGAAGCTGCAATTCAAAGGTGAACAACAAAAGTTCTGCTAAACATTAGAGAAATAAAGCGCATACCTTATCTCTCCTTTTCTGCACCTTTAGTTTTGAATTATGCCATAGATGCTCTAAGTACCAGGAGAGGTACACTTCTTAGTGTTTAAGTGTAAATTAAAGCAAGGGAAAAAACCCAACTCAATGCTAAATTGACTAGAAGTACGTTACTCCCATTTTCCACTTCCCTCAGTGACAGAGCATATTAGTAACAAAATTGCCAGAAAAGTCTGTAAGAACAGAAATTCTACAACAGCAGAACACAGGAGATGTGCTTGGTTTTGTATCACCTTCACTCACTTCTCAAGATCAATGTTCTTATGCCTCGAAGTATACAAAGAAGTCTTAAATACATCCATCTTGATGGAACAGCAAGTGATATTAGCACATGGGGAACAATATGAATATGTCAGACTTATGAAACTCTTACTGCTCTTGTTAGGCTTAACTTAAACAAAAATCAAGCTTTTTAAAGAACTGTCCACAAAAATCAAACGAGTCCTCCCCACTCCTCTTTAATAGCTGGGAAAGAAAAATCATAGAAGTAACAGTGAGTGTTTGCCCACTCTTTTAGGATGGGTGAACCAGAAGCCGCAATGTCTTTGGCCTCATCAAGTATTACGTGCACGTCATTTATCTAGGAGAACGGGAACATCATAAGTGGTACCACCAGGTCATGCTTTCCTTCTCCAGCACTGGCTTAAGTCCCTCTAGTTCTCTTTGTCTTCTGACCCATGTTTTTAATAACTTTGAAATTTCACTTTTAATTAAATTCTCTCTAGGGGTTCAAGAGAAGTACGTTCTTGAATTAATTCAGCGCAGTTCTGCAGCTGTTCAGTAGTGAGAATGGTTAATGAAATCAACTGTAGTGCCAGATACAAAGTTTAAGGAACTGTATTTCCTCAACAGGTCATATAGGTCTGCTAGTGTTTATCTCATCTGTATTGCTATCTATTCCTCAAACTTACCTTCTACTTTGCTATAACCATGAAGATTCACAGCAGACTCTACCTAATTCCAGGTAATTGAAAGGAATGTTAGTAGTAATCAGAATAAACTGGACATTAATTTTTACAACTTTAAGTTTCTGTGGCTCTCCAAGTTACTCAGAAGCTTCTCTTAAGTGGTCTCTCTCCATCTCATATAAGGCAAAACTAAGTATTTTACATGTTACTTATATTTTCACTAGACTATACAAAACAGTGTTGTAGAAACCCAAAGAGAAACTATGTTTCTGGCAAGCCAGAGATATGAGATTCCAGGAGTAAAGAGGCATAACTTGGAATTGCTGAATAAGAATGTTGGCTGATTGTTTCTGCTAAGGGAAAAAGCATTAAAAGAATAAAACATTTTATTCTGCTATTAGGTTTCAGAGTTAAGCATCCAAGGCAGTAAGAAAGTAAGCACCTAATAGTTCCAATAGTAAGACTATTTGAAATATTAGCTCAAGCTTTTGTTTTCTCTGGAAGTCAAGACAACATTTATATAACATTTATAATTAACTGTGCTGAATAATGGGACAATTAGATAACCTCCTCTGAAAAGGCCATGCCCAACTTTTGCCTGGGCAGATGTAGGCAGGAAGGAAGGTGTACACTTGTACTCCTTCAGGATTTGGTCCGCTTCATTTCAAAACTTTTGGCAGGACCCTGCCAGCTCTGGACACGGCAGAGGGTCCAAGTTGCAGGTTCGAACATGTGTGACCTTAGGCTAGACGGCACTCTGCGGGTACGGTGAGGAGCATGCAGAGTGATCTGTGTTGTCAGAACCAGTGGAATAAACACCTGGTTCAGAGTCACAGAAAGGTGAAATTCTGCTTAGCTGCACTCTCAGCAGCCCTCCTGGCCCTCCCCACTGAACAGGGAGAGGGAGGACCCATTATAACCTCTGTAACCCAGTGGTGAAAGAAGGATTTTAAAAGGAGAAATGAGTTTTACTGGCCTCACATAAACCTTAAGAGATGTAAAAACTGAAAAATGCTGGATGGGAGTGGGCAAGACCGGCGGGAATTAGGACACATGCTTAGTATTAATGAAGGATACTTAGTAACTTTTCTTCTTTTACAGACTGGTACTCCCTTAAGGGGTTTCAGAAAAGTCAGAACAATAACAACAACAATTAATATGAAGATACCACACAGTGCGCCCACAGGAGCGCTTGAGCTTAATATTTTTATAGGACACTCACTAACAGGCTTTAAAAGCTTGCAACAAAGTTACTGGGAGGAGAAAAGCTCTGTGTCTTTGTGGCTGCAGGAACCTTCAGACCTCCCAGAAGTGTCACAGTGTCAACAGCACCATCTAATACCAAGGTTCTTCTGAGATTTAGAGCGTGACAGCATCTTGCTCCATCAACATACTTCACTACTTCCATCCTTCCAAAGTTCAAATACGGTACAGTCCCCAGCCTTAAGGAATCACCCCACATCATGAATTTAATTAGGACAGAAAGTCCCACAATACATTTGATATGATTTACTATCATCTATTTCAACACCTTTAAAACATTCAGCAATGCAGGGGAAAAGACTGTTTTGGTGATTTTCTTCCCACTAGAGGAGGCCTTAAATTTTAGATCCATTATGTTCAAATTGAACCTGAACAATAAATCAAGAAAACTGATCTCAGACTTCAAAGATTTATATTACAGGACTGACCCAACATAGTAAGCCAGAGACAGCAGAGTTGAAACCAGATAAGCACTACAAGAGGTGAAGCAGATAAAACATACGGCCTTGAAGAGGAAATGTCAATCATGAAGACCCTACCATGTCAGGTAATAATATGGCTTATGAGTAATATTCTTACATTTGGCTTCTGCTTCCTTTTTCCCCCCCCCCACTTCCTCCCCTAAATTCAGCATCTTCATCCAATTTAAAAAGTCAGTCTTGCTTGCTACCTTGGACAGACTTACTTTCTCTGTTCTATCACCGAGGCAAGTGGTGCTGTAGCTCCTTCCAGTTGTGCAACGCCATGGCTAACCAGAGAATCAGTACTGACAGACATTTCCAGGCCACAAACAGTGCTGTGATTTTCTTGCCGTTTTAAGTCTGTAAACAGCACAAATGTGTTGCTACTTCAGAAGCAGGATTTGGGCCTGTCAAAGTATAAATAACGGAGAACAAAGCTATCAAATGATGAGAAAAGTGGTTCTAAATAAAAATTTCCTTTTTGTGTTAGGACATGTGAGGCTCGAGCTGAAGTGCCTGCTGTGCCACATCGAGAGGGAGATGTTACGCCTGACATCTCTCCAAGCTGACTGCCCTGTCAAGTTACCAGATACTCCTTTTCTGGAGTTGATTCCAGCATGGACCTAAAGAACCAACTGTTTGTATCAACAATGCCATGTTGCTGTGAAGCGCTGCAGTTCTGAAGACTCAACCTTTCCCAGCAAAACACTGTCAAGAACTTCTTGGCTGGTTGAGACAAATATTTTAGATTCCTAAGAGCTGGTTTAGCTCCTCTGAAGCAACCACGCTGCCTTAATTTCAGCTGCTATTCTAGAACACACTTACCTCTTATTGACAATTTCTATACTGTTTACATGCACAAACCGAAAACAAACTTTCAGAAATTCATATTTTTTATTAGTATACGACAAGTTAAGAAGGAATAGCACCAACTTGATCTGCCTGGTATCTGAGTAGATCTTACAGTACAACACAGGTTGCCAAGTGATTTATATCCATAGTACACATCATATAGGCCAATGCAGGCACATACATCATTAAACAAAACAACCAGGACAAGTAACAGCTCACATTACAGTCTTGTGGGTTTTATCATCCTGTGATGTATTAAAGCCCTGTGGCTATATCCAGACAGACAAACTTGATAGCATTACATCTCTTCCTGCCTTCTAGAGGACACAACCTACTTTCCTCCTGGAGATCAGTACTACAAACTTACTGCTGATTTAGTTAGTTTACAGCCTAAAGCATTGTGATTTGATAGCCATATTATGACAGAACAACTTTTGCAGTCCAATTTATCCAGATTCAATAGTCAAGCTGTAGTTTTGTCCTTACTGATTTCATATTTTATAGAGCATCATTGTTGTGTACGGGTTGTCCTCTCCCTACCAGTATCCAATCTAAAAAAGCATAAAGCCCAGTAACGCCTACATTACAACACAATTACTCTACAGACACAACCTTACTGTAATCCTAAGGTTGTGGCTGAAGCTGTGTGGTGAGGCAGAGAAAAAAACTTGCATTGCTTCTGTTGATCTTTCACTTGCACTCTTGCACAGACATGAATGACTGACAAAGTCTGTGAGACTTGCTGGAGTAAATAACTAAAATAAAATTTACTCCTAGGCACGAACAAACCCAGTATGCAGCAAGAGACTGGTTAGAAGTATGTATTGCATTCACCAGGATATACAGTAAGTTTCCAATAGCAAAAGAAATCAAAGACAAAATCCTGAAGGCCCTCTGTATTTACCCCCATACCTGAACTTCAAGTCTACTACATGGCTTCATCATAGATGGTGATCCTTTGCCTGAAGTCTCTTTCACTGTAATCATTCTAAGCTAACAGCAGCAGAAATGCGCATACTGTCAACTCAAGTGTATTTTGGTATCACTAAATAAATTTAAAAAAAAAAGGGAATTTGTTTCTGTATTAGCATGAGGCTACATCATGAAGTCTCTGAGCAACCCCCATTAATTTTGGTGACAATTTCAGTAGTTTGCTCTTTGCAAGAGCATGGTACCATTTTACCTTTCAATTTAAAGAATTTTTATTTTTGCCCTAACTGAAGGATAAAAGGAGAATGCTGAATGTTTTACAGACACTAAGGTTGTTGAGCAAATATATAGATTAAAAAGGACACATGTAGTCCTGCCACCACATTATTGAACATCAGCTTCGAGTAAAGCCAAGTATTTAATAATTTTATGTAGGTCTTTTGAAGCTTTAGAACTGTAGAATTTTTCAGTGGCTTCTGTCCAGGTGTGTATTTTTCTTATCTACTTCCCGGAAAACCATGAGGGCAGATTCAGGAACAAAAAAAAAACAACAAACCCACAGCTTTTGATTATCAAGTATGTGCACACAGAAACCGCCTCTATAAAAGTGACTCTTATCATACATGATTAAAGCCTAAAGTAAGGAAGTAACACTATGAAAATGTAATAAAAAAAAAAATTAAGTTTTTTTTTAAGAATAGAATTGTTAAGTCCACTTACTGTCCTAAACGCTCCTTCATGAGCTTCATTCAGCTTGAAGTTAATGTCACAGAAAGAACAACAATTTGCCTAGAAAACGTGTCAAGTACTCAACCAACTAAGTAACAATTCTGTCAAGGATTTTCAGAATACTTCTTAGGAAGACAGAAGCCACAACCAACTACTGCAGCAGGCTTAAAACATTGAATAAAACATTATTCAACTGTATGTACACCTCTAAAACATTCAGCTTACAAAACTACCAAACATACTTCTTGTGTGTTTGTCATACTGGCTATTGCTCAACTATAGCTTTAAACACTGATTCAAATTTCCATATCCTATAATCAATTAAAGGTATTTCCCACAAAAATCCTGTTATAACTCTGCATTTAACACAAATCTAAATCCCAATCAAGCTACATATATGGGGGCGGGGGGGGAAATCTCATGGAGTCTGTAACAGCTGTTCTGTAAAATATAAAAAGCAAAGCAGAGAAAGACGTTTTCAGAGTTCCCTGGACTGTGAAACAAACCTATTCTACAAGAAGATTGGAGAAGGCTTCTAGGCCACATTCCTGGTTTTATTTTATTTTGATTCACAAGAGACAACAGCAATATATACCATAAATTTTATGTAAATTTCACTATTGTTTTTGTGCTGAACAGCACACTTGTACACAAGAGTGAAGTCAAGCTAAGATGTCTTCAAGTCATCTATGTAATAAACAACTGTCACTTAAGATTACTGTACACATAACTGGTGGATTTGTAAACGCAAAGGACAGAGAGACTTATCCCACCCATTTGTACCAGAAAAAGACTTAAGACCTGAAAATATTTAGATTTTGCACAAAATCATGGAATGAATTGATGTGTGTCCAATATGAGACAAGCTACCCTTGCAGCAACGTTGCAATTCTGTTTTCAAGCTTTGAGTTTATTTCAGAAATAGAGGAAACATGCAGCCTCATTCACTAACGAACATTTTCTGAATAAATATGCAAATCAACCCAAAAACTAATTAGAGAAAAGAAAGGAAGGGTCTTGTCACTACATATTATGCCACAAAAACAACAGAAAAAAAAATAAAAATCAAGGGCAGCCCAAGCTCTGCACGTGAGGCTGTGGATGAATCCCAAGAGACCAGTTAAGCCCTGACACACCTGTACAGCCCCACGCTATAACACACAAACATTTCCCATCTCTGGAACCTGACACACACAATACACATTCTGCTGATTACAGCTACCTTTGGTTTAACGAGCCTCTGTAGCTTTGTCTCCCTTACAGCTTCATAGCTTTCTTCTGTATCTATCCCCTCACCTTAATCTCTAATATTCTTTAAGTATTTAACATAGCAATAAATTGCTACCTGCTAAGAGGAGAAAAATATATTGCAAAATGTTTACCTCCAATCCAGAAGAGTATCTTTATTCCCCCACTCCAAATCTGTACCTGACAAAATTATTTATAGGCCTTTTGTTACTACTGTTTTTCAAGACAAGGCATTTTGTTAGGCAGATTTACTTATCTTTTTCAGGAAAAAAGGGGAATGTGTAGTTGTCATGTCTCTTGCACTAAAGAAACAAAATTGAAAACAGACCTTTATAATCACTAATTGCACCATTTCACAATAGCAGCTAAGAGACTTCTTTTCCTTTTTAAGGAAAGCTTTCCTTCCTAAGCTCAATAGCCTTTTTTGCTTACCTTTCTTTTGTCTTCATCTGCTGGATCAAATCTGAAAACGGCCCTATTCTGCAAAAAAAGAGAAGAGTTTGCATTTGTTACGTGAACATCAGCTGCCAAGTATGTAATACCTACAGTTTTTGCTATAAAACTTTAGGAGTCTGGTTAAAACCTGGCTCAGATAATAAGGCCATAACCATGTGAACTCATGTCCTTTCCCATTCTACCCAACAGCAACAGCTTCAGTATGTGGCTCCAACTAACGATTTTGCAATCGCCTCACTACTGGTGCAGAGCAAGCCTTGACCTCACACATGGCACTTCACAAGGTAAAAAACATTAGTTATAGTATTATGTTTTATAGATACCTTATTACTCAGACTTTTCCCTGAGCAGTTCTTGTTTACAAGCTTCTGACTGCACTGTGAAGTGTTCCAAAGCAGAACAACCATAGTATAATCTTGCCCAGAATACAAGTAGTACAAATCAAATAAGCCTTACTACAAAAACTACCACTTTCCATATTGCGGCAGTTTCCAAAACACATTACCAAGGTATTTGTTTCTCTGGTACAGTTAAACGCAAGATAGACGTGGTCTAACAGCGCGTTCTTATTTCCTGTTAAACACTTCAAATAGTCATTGAGTCCAATTCTATGTTAGTATCCTGAAGTATGTTATTAGTGAAATATTACTCATACAACACAAAGTTTATTCTGCTAGTCAAAACAAACAGCAGTAGTACCTGAGAGTTTTAATGACATTTTAAAACTTCCAAGCTTAAGATTAAGCATCATTAACAGCTTCTAAAAAAAATAAAAACCTCACTTTCCGTTATTTCTAATACACAACTTGCTACATCATGCAAGTGACTGAAAAACAAAAGTGACCCGCCATAACACATTAGTGGACCTCTTATTTTTCATGACACAAGCTCTCAATTACACAGAAAGGCCTTGGACATCTACCCTACCATCAAACATTACCAATATCAGTTACATTCTTGAGGATGGTAGGAAAATAATTCCTTTCCTTTCTCTTACAGGGCTCCCATTAACACTACTGAACAACACAAGTTCAGCAAAATGCCAGCCAAAAGCAGGTGAACATTAACTGATGAACCAATCAAGAGAAGACAATCTTTGCATTTGCTCATGAATATTTTTGAAAATTTACAAAAGAAATGTAGTGACAGCAAGCAGTCTAACCACTAGAGGAACACAGATTTGGAATAATGATTGCACACAGGACAGGACAGCACAGAGGAACTAGAACAAACCGATTAATTTCTCTCATTATAGTTGTTCTATAGCCACCTCCACCTTAGAACTACACTTAATCCATCCTTTCTCTTCAATTAAAGCATATTTAATTGCTTATTTGGAAAAAACCCTGAGGAAACCTAAAGCCCAGAAGAGGCATGCGTAAAGATCTGGAACCTGGAGTACTGTGCCCAGTCTTTGCTGGCCCACAGGCAAGGTAATTGAATTAGTAACACACTGCACAGAGAAAGAGATGTAGGAAACGTTAAGGAAAACTTCTTAACAAGAAACTTTCTTAACAAGAAACACAATAAGAGAAATGACATATTGAGACAGTATTAAGAGACTCCCCTCCCACTTCAAACAAAGTATTTAGCTACACACATAACCTCAAGACTTCCTTCAAGACCTGAAATGCCAGAATAGAAAGCACACCAGCTCTCACTCTGGTGTTGAGAATCCCAATTTAAGCCTAAATAATTGATCTGGGGAAGCTGCTGAGAAGGCATAAAATCCCATACAGCAAAATTAAGAAGTTACGTTTGTGTGAGCTTTTTGACTGAACACATTTAACAAAGGGTCATTCTCAAGAGTAAATACAGGAGGTAAAAGGTTCCTTCAATCAGAATCCTTCCTCTGTACCTTAGAGGTCAGCAAGTTAAAACAGTTCGATGTGTCTAATGAACTCCAGACCTACCAATCCTTCAGAGAAAGTGCCCTGCAACTGCATCAATGCCTACATTTGAATTTCATGCGCGCAAAGGCAGCCTATGTCAAGACTGCTGCTCAAGGTTCTTCTAGAAACTCAAGTTTGAGTGAAGATATCAGTTATTGCTATTGTTAGACTTCAAACATAGTGCATGGAAGACAGCAAACTTCAAGTCATTCCTTGGAGGCTGAAGAATAAGCATACACCGATCCACATTCATTTGGCTTTTCCCCTTGTCACAGAGCTAGGAATCTTTAAAAACCTGAATGTTTGTTCCTGTAACAGATGCCTAAATTTCACCATAGTTAGTTCAAAACAACTGCATTTAAATTACATCCAAAGCCAAACTCTGAGTCAGTACCAGCTTTAGGAACTTATGTGCTTGTCACAAATGGGTCTACACAAAGGATGGACACCTGATAGGTTGAGATGTGATCTTTAGAAATGGACTACCTTGCTCTACTGAAATCTAGGTGTCAAAATGCCCCTATTGGGGAGTGGGGGGATAAAATCCACCTAACATCTAGCTTCACTTCAATTTCTACTTCCCAACACTACCAGGAAAGGCTGAGGGAATTGGGTCTTTTTAGTCTAGAGAAAAGAAGAGTGAGGGGGGATCTTATCAATGCTTATAAATACTTAAAGGGAGGGTGCCAGGTAGATGGGAATGGTCTTTTTTCAGTGGTGTCCAGTGATAGAACAGGAGGTAACAGGCACAAACTTGAGCATAGGAAGTTCCATCTAAACATGAGGAGGAACTTTGTTACTTTGAGGGTGGCAGTGCACTGGAACAGGCTGCCCAGAGAGGTTGTGGAGTCTCCTACACTGGAGACCTTCAAAATCCGCCTGGACACTGTCCTGTGCAACCTGCTGTAGGTGAACTGGCTCTGGCAGCAGGGTTGGACTAGATGATCTCCAGAGGTCACATCCAACCTTGACCATTCTGTGAAAGCCCTTCATTTCTTGACTTAGCATACACATATCACACTGTAATAGCAGTAGACACTAGGTACTCTTTAATACCCATCACCATTAAAAGCTCAACCTGCTGTAACAGACAGCCGTCTCTCCTTTTCCCTCTGCTTGGCCAGAAACACAGAAAAATCAGACGAGGTTTGGCAGTCCATTTTATGCTCCCACTGCAGGGCTACTCCTGTGTGTGCTGACACAGCCACTGCCGAAGCGATGCAAAGGCCTCTCTCCCTCACACCAGCTAGACCTGGCGACCAAGGACTGCCCACAAAGGGCAGCACCCCGGGCAGGTACACAGTGTTGCTATCCAAGACACCTCAGTGTTATTCTGTCCAGCCTCTTCCCAGAGGTACATGCAGGTTAATAGACTTGTGAGGCAAACCTGGGCTGTGGAATAAGCTCTCTGTACAGCCTGTCCACCAACAGCCCACTATGCCACACGCCAGGCAGACAAAGCAGAGGCGAGACAGAAGGCGCGGGAGACCCAGCCTGGCAACGGGCTTCATCTACCCGCGACACCGCCGGGTTTGTGCTCCGGTGAAAGCCCATTTGCCTCCGGCTGCTGCCGTCCGCTCACCGCCCCGATACCGCCGCGGTGCCCCGCTCAGCCGGCGGGCGGACAGCACAGGGGGCAGCGCAGGGCACGCGGCCGGCGGGTACCGGGAGGGCAGCCCCGGCGCCCAGCCGGCGCCGCAAGCTGAGGGGACGGCAGCAGGAGCGGTGCCTGGGGAGCAGCGGCAGGAGCTTCGGCCGGCCCGGGGCGGGGAACCCCCGCGGCCCGGTGCCGAGGGAGGGGCTGTGACACCGCCGGAGTGGGGGGTAGGGGGTGTTCGGCTTGCGCCTCGGGGCGAGGACGNCGGCGCCACCGCGCCCCTCCACAGCCTCCAGCACCACGCCCAGCTCCATGCCCGCCCGCCCGCCCGCCGGCCGGCCGGCCGGCCAGCCAGCCAGCCAGCCAACCACCGCCTGCCCGGCTCTGCCCGGGCCGGCTCCGCTCCGCTCCGCCGGAAGCAGCCGCCGCCCCGCTGCGCCCTGACCTCCCACCCCGCGTCCTCCTGACGTGACGCGACGCAAA
>VZSZ01008646.1:1522-102556 GCA_013398815.1 Ibidorhyncha struthersii | reverse complement strand
AGGGGGCGGCAGCGTGCACTCCCGAGCCCTCCTATTGGCTGCCCTCCCGCCCAGTCCCGCCGGCGGGCGAGTGCTGCGAGAGGACTACGCCTCCCAACATGCCAAGCGGCGGGAGGCGCGATCTGGGGGCTCTTGTGCCGCGGGGCACTATAGTCCTCGCCCGGGCAGCCCTGGCGGCGGCTGGCGAGGAGTGGCGGGGCGGGCTGAGGACCGCGGTTCGAGTCCCCTCAGTGTTTCTGAGTGCTTCCTCAGTGGCACAATGCATACCTGACGTCTGCCCTCCTCCTTTGCCTGGCAGCAAAACAGAGCCCTTTTTCTCCAGTCCAACCCACCAGAGTGATGGGGGTGCACAAAAATTCTCCGTTTCCATTTGAAGTCCCCCGGTACTCGGCACTGGTGAGGCCCCACCTCGAATACTGTGTTCAGTTTTGGGCCTCTCACTACAGGAGGGACGCTGATGTGCTGGAGCACGTCCAGAGAAGGGCAACGAAGCTGGTGAGGGGTCTGGAGAACAAGTCCTGTGAGGAGCAAGTGATGGAACTGGGGTTGTTCAGCCTGGAGAAAAGGAGGCTGAGGGGAGACCTTATCACGCCCTACAACTACCTGAAAGGAGGCTGTAGTGAGGTGGGGAGTCTCTCCTCCCAAGTAACAAGTGATTGGACAAGAGGAAATGGCCTCAAGTTTCACCAGGGGAGGTTTAGATTGGATATTGGGAAAAAGTTCTTCACAGAAAGGGTTGTCAAGCATTGGAACAGGCTGCCCAGGGAAGTGGTGGAATCGCCATCCCTGGAGGTATTTAAAAGACGGGTAGATGTGGTGCTTAGGGACATGGTTTAGCGGTGGACTTGGCAGTGTTAGGTTCATGGTTGGACTCAACAATCTTAAAGGTCTTTTGCAACCTAAATGATCGTATGATTCTACAAAGACAGACACCCCCCCCTTCCCCTCTGAGGGACAGCATGGCTGCCTTCCCACAGATGCCTGCGTATCCATTCACAGAGGGGTTGATACATATATATTTTTTGGAGGGTGTTGGTGTGGGTGTGAGCAACCAGGTCAGTGCAGAGGAGAGGTGCCAGTGCCGTGCCGCTGCCGTGTTCTGTTTGGGAGGGTGGGCTGCGCCGGCGCCGCCAGTCCAGAGCCCGTGGTGACAGAGCAAAGGTGAGCTGTGTCGCTAAAGTGCTCTGCAAGACTGTAGATTCAAAGTACACCAAGAAGATTCTGCAGCATTTCCATACTCAGGGTGCCCTGCAATCAAAATTCATTGCCCAGATAGCAGGAAACGATATATCGAAGTTAACAAAAAAACCACAGCAATAAAAATTCAGTGGGAGCTGTGGTCGGTCTCTCCTTGAAGTATTAATTTTTTCAGGAGGCACTCTGCGGTCATGAAGAGAAACCTTTCATCTCACAAACAATCAGCTCTGTGGCAGAAAATACCACAGGGGCAGGGAGGTTTCATCTGCAGACGTGTCGGCGTATGCCTGCATGTGTTTAAGATGCAGACCCAAGCTAGGATCGGGATTTTCTAGTTAAGGGTTTCTTGCCACAATGGGTTGAACTGAGATACAAAACCGGAACATGGTCATTGGGCTGCAAGGAGTAACAAAATCCAGCCCAAAGTGCATAACCATTTCTTCCAAGTCAGGTGTATGCATATACTAATGCAGCTTTTGAAAGACATCCAGTAAAAATAATCCTTTGTTTTTTTGATTTATAATTCTATCATAAAGCATAAGCCTGCTTAGATTTACTTCACAGCACAACAAAATTCTCATTTTACTTGTACATTGCCAATTAAACTTTTTGTTTACATGAAAAAACCCCTAAAAAATAAAGATTAGAATACTGTTACTGAACTTTAAAGGCACATTGTTATTCATCATCAGTGCGTTTTAGTTTCCACTTTAGGTAGCATATGAAGGATTAGGATTTCAATGAAAGAGGGGGACAGAATAAATTGCATCCTCTACCAAAGAACTGCCAGACCTTTTCAGATGGGTGCATACCATGAGCCCTTCCCATGTTAGTCAGCTTTATCTAAACCTTCCAAAGCAATGTCTGCCCCTGAATTTCATGGGTTTCAGGGTCAGTCACAACAGAATTGTGGGGCTGGGGAGGTCAGAGGCCATTTTTGTCAAAGGGTAGTGACCTTAGCAGCAAGAGGTAGCCTGACAAAAATAGGATTCATGGTACTGAATGGAGTTCTCACTGCTCTTCCCCTGCTGAGTCTTTTTTCTACCTGGTAATGAAAAATCTTGAAGAATTGTAATGGATTTTTATAGGCATACATACATATATGTTTGTGTATGTGTATACATCTATTTAAAATATTATATATGTCATGTTAGTTATGCTAGAATATATGCTATTACAATATGTTATATTGTATATATTACATATATCTATCTTTGGTTATATGTTTTAGCTTATGAAAAATATCACACAAAAACGTGTATTTGTTGTGAGAAGAAAGGCAGACAGATAATGAGCAAGAAAAAAAAAGATGAAAAAGAAGAAGGAGAAGGAAAAGGAAAAGGGAGAGGAAAAGGAAAAGGAAAAAAGAAAAAGAGAAAGAAAGAGAGAAAGAGAAAAAGGAAAGGAAAAGGAAAAGGAAAAGGAAAAGGAAAAGGAAAAGGATAAAAAAGGAAAAGGGAGAGGAAAAGGAAAAAGAGAAAAAAAGAGGGAAAAAGGAAGAGAAAGTGAAAATGAGATTGAATATTTCGGCATGTGGTATAAAAGCTTCTTCAGAAAGATTTGTGTAGTCACATATTTAATTTATATACACATCAATATGTGGCAAGGCAAGAAACAGCAGTTTCAGTTACCATGGTCAAGGGAAGGGCTTAATTAACAGTCTGCAGGCTCAGACTCAGAAGGTTTGGCAATTTGTACTAGGATGATTTAAGAGATTCCTGCCCCTAACCAGCCATTCTTCCTAGAGGTTATCATCCTCTCATGAGCCGCTGCACTTCACAGCCTGGTATATACCCCTGTGACCTGAAAGCTGTGGCAGTTTATATTAATATGGTGGGTTCTGACCTGCGGTGGGTGAGGAGGCGGCCTGCTTTCCCTTGCAGCGCTCCTGATGCAGATGGTGATGGTGACCTCTGTAGAGCTGTGTTCAATAATCTATACATTTCTCCCCATGAGTGTCCAGTTTAAATTTCAAAGCCCTCATCAGGAAGCAGTTCAAAGGTATTTGGAAGTGCACGTTCAGACTCCTGTGGCATCAACACAAGTTTCTAAATGAATTAAAAAAAAAAAAAAGAAGAAGAAAGACTGTGGAGGTTCTTTTTGCAAAAGACTTTCAAAGCCCTATCTGACTGATGATGTTCTGTGGCTCTTTTTTATGAGCAGTTTTGTGGTGCTGCAGGTGGTCAAAATTCCCTCTCAGAAAGTCTTTATTATTTCTGGGGCTCACACAGTATCCAATATCCATCCTCATTCCCAAGCAGTCTCCCTGGACTCTTCAAGTCAGGGTAAATGAGTTGTCCCCATACATGTTGAAGGATAACAGCACATTTGTATACTAAAATATTCTCACTTTCTCCTTTCTGTCAGTCAATGGGGATTAGAATTTATTTGGTCTAGCAAGTTGTAAAAAATGTAGGAAGTGCTTCTGGCTTCCCTTGAGTGGTGCTGGCATTCACCTCCTTCCAAAGACCCAGCTTTGAGTTACTGGTCAGTGCTGCCCACAAGCATCTCACCTATACGTCTGGTCCTTGGAGGGACCATGGCAGGTGATGGTCAGCAATCCATCAGGTAACTGGAGGCTGATCAATGTTCCAGTGATAGTGAATGAATGAACAGGGTCACAGTGGGCTGTTGGCAGATGCGATGCAATGCCGAGATTTGGAATCCGCTGAAGAAGAGAAAGTGGATTTTTCTATTCTAGTGACACTGCCTTTCTCATACTAATTTCTCACAGTCTTGATGAGGCAGGTATTTCTGTGCTTGTTAATAATTAATAGGCCAGAATCAATGCTTTGATTTAAAAATCTTCACTAACAAAATGCAAAGTAGGACTTTGGTCTCAAACATATCAAAACTCCAGCTGCTAAAGACTGGCCGCTCAAAAAACTTCCTCACATGACTTACCTTTTTCACGTGTAGACAATTTTGCCTGAAGGTAACTCGAATAAGAATAAAATAGATGAGTTAGCCTAGGCCTGATCTCCCCTGTCCTTAGTAAAAGTGAAGAGTAAATGTATACTGGGTAGTAACACCAGCTGAGAGGGGTAAAATTTCAGAAGGTCTGTGACACTAACTCAGGAAACAAGATTTTAATCAGATGTGTAAAGATGGAGATAGGCTCCTGCTGTGTTTCTGAAAAACCCCACCAGGACCTCAGCTGAGTATTTAAGAGCCAGACCACTTGCCAAACCTGGCCTGGAACACCCTTCCTCCCTCAGTCCTTGCAGATTGCCAGCTCCTTCCTGTAGTTACTTTAGACCCCAAATTCCTACCAGATATATATGTTCTCAAGTCCTTCATTGGATAAAAACATACATGGTCACACTTAGGGATCTTTTAAGTTTTGCAGCTTGTAGAAGTTTCTGTATTTAAGTAAATTTAAACGGTATCTAATTTGAAGAACTTTATTTGAGTGTGAAAATCCCTCATATACCTTGCACAACTGTACAAATAACACTTTTGTCCATTTTAGGCATAAACATGGTTATCATCACACTGGGTGCTGTCAAAGATTTTATTTACAAAACAATTACTAAAATGCCTGATGTCATATTTCCATTTATTTATTTCTTACCCATAGGGTAATAGGTCCACCATAATTGCTTGGTGCATTTTATAATACAGAAGAAAAAGCTATGTTAATAAAATCTAACAAAACCTCACAAATAGCTACAAATCTGACAGAAAATGTCTAAGAAAAATTCTCCCCAAAATACAATACATTTTTCCACACATACACAGTACAGAGTAAGTTCAAAGGCACAGCTTTGAATTTTGCTTTTGTAGAAGTATATAGTATTACCACCACGTGAAGGAATTGAGAGAACAGTTTCATACCTGTGAATAGGTAATTAAAGGAATAATCATGTTTGCATTGTCATTTTCTTTACATAATTGCTTCACATCATTACATTTAACATATGTGGCTCTGAATCCAAAAATCTTCCCAGTCCCCAACTCCCTTCTTAACCTTGTCATTACTGACCAGAGAAATTAGATTTTTCCAGATTGTGCAAACTCAACACAAATACATATATAATAAGAACAATAGTCAACTTAAGGCAGTGTATAATTCAATGCTACATGTCTTTTCTTCTCTTTTGTAAAGATCAAACTTACTGGATCAACAGAAAGGTGCATCAATATACGAAGTTAGGTGTAAACTGAAACCTACGACAACACGTCTTTTAAGGAGCCAGAGAGAGGAATTGATAGGAACAAGTGATGACTTGGCAGAATGGTTTTTAAGGAATGCATTAAGAGCTTAAAAGAACAGATGACAGAGTTTTGCTGAGGGTGAATTTCCTTTCTTTAATTCAAATTATAAATAGGTCCCTTTCCAGTAATTTTTTTGTAAGACTCATTAACATTTGTCAATAAGAGAGGGGGTCAAAAATGGCTCACTCAGACTGACATCACACAAGGTTGGCCCACATGCCAGAATTAAAAAAGGCACAGATTGGCCCCAAAAGTGGTCTAGAATAGCACAAAATTCTTTTTCGGCTACAGGAACATTCAGTCATACTGGTCTGCAATCTGCCCACATTATGAACTACGTTTATCTGCCCAGGATCTTCTCCATCTTCACCTCCCTTGAAGAACGTCCATGAAAAGTCCCACATAACATGAAGTTTTTAGAACTCTCTTAAGTACATGGGCTTAGCTGATACCAGTCATTTTCATTTAGCCCAACCTGTGGTGGCTTCCCCATTGATGTAGGCAAAGCCGGGAAAGTGTTGCATGTGCTCATATTCAGAATTCCTGCGCGTAGTCAAAGGGGCGTACATGTCACTAGAATTTCCATATCTTGTGGAGTGCATGGATGGGCTCGTGTAGCAGGAGTTCGTGGCCGGGACCTCCGGCCACCGAGGAGTCACTGGTGTGGGATGCAGCCTTGGAGTACTGCTCATCAAACAGGGCTCCATTCTTGATGTTGGGCTGTTGAAAGCGTACTACAATTAAAAAAAAAAAAAAAAGGCAAATTAAAAAATTATCTACCACCTACTTAATTTTAAAATAAGGGGTGGTGGTATCACAATTCCGTGTTTAACAAAACCAAAAATCATATGAATTGGCAGCCCTCCAACAACTTGGTAACATACTGAAGGTGGAATATCAGATAACTAGTGCCTGCAGTCAAACCAAAGTGTCAGGGAAGGTCTTGCAAAGCAGTCACTGCATTTAAATATTGAACTAATTTATCACAGGGCTAGGTACTGACAGGAATATCTGGGAGCAGAAAAATAAATTGAATTAATCTGATCTTTTTCTCACAGCTTTTACTTGGAAGCTTGCTATTCAGTAAAAAACAGAGTATAAAATGTCCCAACTTAACTGAGTTTTGAAGAAGGAGAGCAAAAGGATCTTTATTACTGGAGAGGTGCCTTCCCTTTTACACGTTCACAAGCCATGCTGCCAGTTTCTGCAGAAGAATAGTATGGTCTGGCCTCAGAGCGAGCAGCTAATTGGAGAACTTATGAAAAGAGGCAGGCAGGAGAAGAATCTCTCTATTCCCCAGCTGTTCGCAGTGACAGTTGGAAACTAGAAATGAAAGAAGTTTGACAAATGCCTCCCACTAAGAAGATGCGCTGAGGAGAGGATAGGCAGGAAAAAAAGAGAACAGCTTCTGCCCTCTCTAGCCACAGGCTGCCCAGCAACAGAAAGGAAACCGTGCTTACGAGTGCTTGCTTAGCATGTGTTTATCTTATTGCCTGTCTTACAGGAGCAGATCATCTCCGTGCTGCGTCTAAGAAATGGCTCTCCTTGTTTTGCCCTCCTCTTATCCATGTGCATCGCAGAGGTGGTTAGGATCCCTGTTCCCCTCAACCAGCCATGTATCTTCAGAGCTTCTACATTTTACACGCAAATGCATCCATACACACGGGTCTGTACCTTTTCTACAAAAAGTGTCATAATTTTAAATTTCATGTTCTTGGATTGTTTGACACTATAATATTTCCTTAAGCTGTCACCAAAGTAGGACTATCACTTCTTCTGATGCTTACAAACCCTGCAAGCTGCATGCTTGCATTTTATGTAGCTGAGGACTGTAAAATCCCTTCCTCATATTTTGGAGGGTCATGGAGAGAAGAGCTGCCATAGTTGTTCCTAGGAGGGAGGCGGCAGTGATTCCTAAAGGGTCTTATTACATTACTCCACTGCCGGATGGGGCTGGGGTTAATCAGTTGCGTAAGTGGGTCCCCAAGGCAATTACAGCAGTGCCTCCGTGAGGAGTTTCTGCTGATTCCCTCCAGACTGCAGCCAGCAAGGCAGCCCTGCCTTGGCAAACGTATTCGAACAGCTCACAAGCCTCAGGCAGCCCAAAAGCCACACACTGGCCACTCCTGATTAGAGACAAGAAAGAAAAGACTATTTTTGACCAAAATACTGTAGTTAGTGACTTAGCATCTTCCACCGTGTCCTGGGGAGGGAAGCCGGTTAGCAGATGAGAGAGAAGAGATTAAAGCTGTACAATGCATTATTTAGTATATACTTCTGAATGCCAAAGAGACTGTGGATTTACCTGCGCAATCAGCTGCTGAAAGAGGCGGGTAAATGGCAGCACCATACTGGAACATCAACACTTCAACTGGTACTGCTAATAATACCGCTATCAGAATAAGCTGTATTGGCAACACTGGCAGCAAGTCTATACAAGATCATCTGAATTTCCATCTTCACCCCAGCTTTTCAGTAGGAAAATTCAGCAGAGCTTAGGCACTGATTGCAGAAAGCCTTATATTCCTTTGCAGAAGAATCAAGTTTGCAGCTTTGCTTGCTTTTGCTAAAGAGAAGTGCTGCATGTGCCCAGCAATGATGAAACTCAAGCTTTGAAGTTTTATGTGAGGTGATTTGAATTTAGGACTGTGGTTGTCTCCTTTAACTCATTAATTAAGGACAGGGCACTCTGTCAAAAGACAAACAACTTGCAAGTATTTGAAGTAAACAGAAAAGGTTCCAGAAAAAGTTGAACAATTTTCATATTTTTAGCGTTTGGGAGACTAGCTAGTAGATTTGGGATGCAGCTTTCCTGGTCTGCACCAGCAATACACTGAAGTAATTTCTATGCTAGTGCCTGCTGACTGCCTTCACCTGAACATCGTGGTGAACAAAGCTCCTACTGTAATGAATACAGAGGAAACAAGTTGTCATGTTATTCTCTACAGCTTCAGAGTTGAATTCCTCTCACCTAACTTTAGTTGTCAAAAAGTCAGGCATCTAATAAAAGTGAGTAATTTGTGCTCTGTCTACAGCCACTGGAAAAATTTATCAAACCTCAAGATAAATATTTAAGACAGAAGATGAGCAGCGCTCAGAAGATGGCTCTTTTCTCCTTCCTGCTACATGATGTAATCCATTAGTTAGGTTGGCTCAAGTTAAATAATAGTCCCTTTTCCATAGCTGTCAAGTCCATAAGTTGTTTTTCCTGGCTGATCTCAAATGTCCCACGAATGAATGTGTACAAAAAGCTTTGAGATGGTAGGAATCAGGACCAGGATGGATCACTGGGAAACACTGTCTCCCACAACATCCTCATAGGTAAGCTTAGAAAGTGGTAAGCTTAGATGAGTGGGCAGTGAGGTGGATTGAGAACTGGCTGAATGGCAGAGCTCAGAGTGTTGTGATCAGCAGCGCAGAGTCTACTTGGAGGCCAGTAACTAGTGATGTTCCCCTGGGGTCAGTACTGGGTCCGGTCTTGTTCAACATATTCATCAATGACCTGGCTGAGGGGACAGAGTGTACCCTCAGCAAGTTTGCTGATGACACAAAACTGGAAGGAGTGGCTGATGCACCAGAAGGCTGTGCCGCCATACAGAGAGACCTGGGCAGGCTAGAGTGTTGGGCGAAGAGGAACCTAATGAAGTTCAACAAGGGCAAGTCTAGGGTCCTGCACCTAGGGAAGAATAACTCCATGCACCAGTACAGGTTAGGGGTTGATCTGCTGGAAAGCAGCTCTGCAGAGAGAGACTTAGGAGTCCTGGTGGGCAACAGGTTGACCATGAGCCAGCAAGGTGTCCTTGTGGCCAAGAAGGCCAATGGTATACCAGGGTGCCTTAAAAAGACCGTGGCCAACAGGTTAAGGGAGGTTATCCTCCCCCTCTACTCTGTCCTGGTGAGGCCACATCTGGATTACTGTGTCCAGTTCTGGGCTTCCCAGTTCAAGAAAGACAAGGAACTACTGGAGAGAGTCCAGCAGAGGGCTACGAAGATGATCAAGGGAATAGAGAACCTCTCTTATAAGGAAAGGCAGAAGGACCTGGGTCTCATCAGTGCTTATAAATATTTAAAAGGTGGGTGTCAAGAGGATGGGGCCAGACTCTTTTCAGTGGTGCCCAGCGACAGGACAAGGGGCAATGGGCACAAACTGGAACATGGGAAATTCCATCTCAACATGAGAAAAAACTTCTTTACTTTGAGGGTGACAGAGCAGTGGGACAGGTTGCCCAGAGAGGTTGTGGAGTCTCCTTCTCTGGAGATGTTCAAAACCTGCCTGGATGCGTTCCTGTCCAACTCACTCTAGGTGAACCCCCTTTGGCAGGGGGGTTGAACTACATGATATCTGAAGGTCCCTTCTAATCCCTACATTTCTGTGATTCTGTGGAAAAAACACACCACACAAATAATACATTTTTAACTTTCTGTTTTCTGTATGTCACCTGTGGAGTTGCAAGATGTGGGTCAAGCTAGAAACATTCTTCTTTGTCTTCAGTAGTGTTTTACTTGATGCCAAATATCATGGTCTTTGCCGTTATTACCCATTGATCTATACCTGAAGTCACCATAGATTCTTGTATTAAATAATACACTTAGAACAAGTTTTATCTAGACTTTTGCTGTAACACACCAATGATTATCTATTGTCTTCTTTCCAATGTGATATTTGGTCTGCTCTGTTGTTAACCCTGACAGAATCCTTTGCGATCCTGACTCAGTGCAATCTTCCTTTGAGGCTGTGAAACTGAGGTTGTGACATCAATAGGGGAATTCCTTGCTTTCATACCCCTTGCAAATGCCAATAGAAAGCCCTGGCTGTAGCCAGGATAATTTGCTACTTGGTAATTTCTAGACTGCAAAACTTTTATCTATGAGCAAGAGGAACAAAATGAACTCTGGGAATATCGTGGTGGGTCTCCTGGTTGTGCATGGCATTCTGTTGGGAAGCCACATAATGTGTTTTAGGTAGTCTGGACCTAAACCTATGGCAGTGGGGGAATGCAACCTTGGCTCCCAGAATGAACTTCAGGATGCACTGAAAAGGAAAGATAATCCTCCTCCCATCTGCAGTCAAGAGGCCATGCTAAGGCTTGCTAAGAAGGCAGGGCTAATGGCTGTGCATGAGGGGACAGGATACAGTGTGCTGCTTTTCCTTTTCATCAAGTGCACCCGATGCAGCTGTGTTTATGAATGTGTCATGAATGTAAAAAGAATAATTGCTTGAAAATAACATGGACCCTAAATATCTAGTATTTTACAATAAATTCTGTTATGACTGAATGGAAGATGGAAAGTTTTGTAATGGTAGGTCAGCTAATCGCAAATGAGTCAGTGACTTCTTTTTCCCTACAGTGAAGAGACTATTGAAAGACAATATTTTTAAAGTACTCATTGGCCCCTCCCTGACTATTAACTCACCCAGTGAAGCATCTATTCAGCCTTGTTGGAGTGTCCAAAGCATAGCCATCTGGGCGGATGCCTGCCCATGCTGCCTGAATCACCTTTCACACTCTACATCCGGTTTAATGAAGAGTGCTTAAGCATGCTGAACTCAAAACACTGGGGCCTAGTGATCTTTGCCAGATATAAAAGCGACGTTTGTTGGAGGGCTCTTGACAGGAAATTACCATTTTCTGGGTTAACTCACACTTGCTGCTACTGCTGCCGTTAGACCTAGACAAGAAGCTCTTTAAGTCTGGGAGACTTTGAGCAGATTATTGTGAAGGCCTCGCCCAAAAATGTAAAATTAATTCAATTCCGTTTAGTATTATTTTAGAAAATACAACGTTAAATATGTCCTCCCATGAAATGAACACTGAGTTCCTGCAGCGTGAGGATGGAGAATAACGTCTTTATTCTTATCCTCAGCTCACTGAGTGATTATGCACAGAGGTGAAAGGTGTCTCTGTCCAAACAGCAAAATATTTTCCTTATGAATGTGGCTCTGACTTTACATTGCATTAGCTCACACTTTCGCAGAATGCTGTAAGTTAATGTTGTACAATAGCCACTACTTTAGGACTTGCAAATAACTCATGCCAGAAATTATAGCATTGTGAAGAAGGGGTTATAAATTAACTTCATAAAAATATGTCTAAAATCTCAAAAAATTATGTATTCAAAACTATTGATTGATTGCATCTTTTTATTGAACATTAGTCTGTCAAATAGGGTGGGTGAAACTTTCAAGTCAATCTAAGTGATTTTGGTACTTTTGGGAGTGGCATTTGGAGTCTTATGAAAATGCTATTTGTAATTATTTAAAAAGAAGTTAAGACATCTGTTTCCTGTTGCATTCAATACATAATTAGTTCAATTACATTCTAGCAATCTCAAGTCCATTATGAAGCCATACAGTTAGGAACAATGATTCTTGTTGCATGGGTGGGATTTGGACAGTATTTTTTTTCTTTCTGTCATTACTAGCTGTTTGATGACAGAGCAGTTATTGGGAAGGGTATATTATTCTTACTGCATTGGTATTGTCATGAGCTTATACTGTATATGTGCTGGGAGGACAATAACTTTTCCGTTCTTTTTTTTTGTGAAGTAGATGTGCCAGAACAACGTGAATGCACGCTAAAGCACGGGCTCTGTCTGGGAGAGGCTTTATTTGGCTTCCTCACTGTAACAAAAAACAGTTACTACTTTCTTCCAGTACTGCCCCTGTGTAAATCCTGCTGTAGAGGCATATGAAGGGAAGTGAAGACGTGGTAGAATTGTGCCATACAGCATTGCACAGATAAACCAAGTGGTGCTGCAACTCATAGGGCATTTCTGGGAATTTATGTGAGACCACTGCTGTCCTCAGAGCAGTTTAGGAAAGTCAGAGTACAAGCTCTGCTTAAAGCTCCTTAAACTGTGGCCCCAGTACTGTGCTCTGTCCCTCTGAGAGGTGCAGACCCAACCTACCACCTAACAGCAGATTGTACTACTGCAGCATTTTCCAGACTGGTTTGTTCTCTCCAGACCATGGAAGTAAACTATGGTCTTCATAAACCCAATCTGACAACAACAAAACAGCAGCGCGAGCACTTGCTGATACAAATGGTCTCCTCCCAGCCTCAGAAATTAATTAGTGCCTCTTGTGGACAGAGCCCCAGTTCAGGTACAGCTGACCCTGGCTATGCTCCTCAGCGCAACAGGAGATGATAGCTTAAAAGCAGCTTGTCCTTAAGGTGGGAACTACATCTCAAGGAGCAAAAAGGGAAGCATTGCTATGCCACTTCCATGGCTCACTGCTAAGTACCTCCACCAGAGATAGCCATTTGGAGGTGGTTGGTCAACCTTGGAAGTGCAAAGGAGGAAAAGGTAAAACAAGGCTGCGTGCAGCGTGGGATCTAGGAGTGCTTCCCAGATCTAAAGGGGCTGATCTGGCAGCTTCTTGACTGAACCCCTCCTACTTCCTCTGAGGTGAGGTTTGCACAGAAAGGCTGGGGGGGAGCTGCAGCTCCAGCAGGTTCCCTGCTCAGCGCTATTGAGAGAATAGGACATTCGTGTGCCCCCCAGACTATGCCCACCCTGCAGTCCTTAGGTAACTCCTGTATATAGAGCATCTGTCACAAGAGAAACTAAACAGATGATAACTCTTAAGTGTGGAAAATAGATGACAAGAAGGAGGTGAGAGAAATGATGCAGATCCATAATGTCTCAAATGGCAAGAGCAGATAAATAGGAAATTAATATTATTCATGTTAGGGTAATAGGGAATGAATATTCCCTATTCCTCATCACCCAAAAAACATATGGCACCCAATGCAATTATGAGATAACTGGCTTAAAATTAACAGAGAATATATGTTTCATGCAGCCCATCCCTAAGTCTATAAGTATAAAAACGTTCAAAGACAGGGTAAGGGAGAGTGGTTTGCTACAAAATACAACAGTCCAGCTGGTGCATCCTACTAAGGATGTCCCCAGGTCAGCTCTTGCCAAAGACAGTGTGGCTATGCTGGTGAAAGGACAACTCTCTACCTACCCTATTTCTAAGACTTTTCTTCCACACATTCATTTCTTTTCATTGCTGGAGATAAGACCTGGATAAATGAACCTACAATATGATTCACCACAGCCATTCTTCCTACTACATGTACAGTGATGCACATTCATGTGATGTGCATCCTTATATGTTACCCAGATACATTAAAACATAAAAATACATACTGCTGCAGATTTCTGTGTTACTCTTCCTACTAAAAGTGTTATCCTTGTGATTTACAAAGAAAAATTACTGCAGCATGAGTTACTTTGTGTTTATGGAAGAGGTGGAATTATATGAATTTCAATATTTATGGGTAGCCTGAAAGAGGATCAAGACCTGTCCAGCCAGGGTGAAACTTGCAGACAAAAGCTGTGATCAAAAACCAGTGAAGTGTATGTTGTGGACGTGGATTAAGTGGTGACACTGTGAAGGGGTTACCTTTGAAGGGGGTACCTCTCTGCTAAACTTGACATAGGCCGATAGGAACACTCAGAGGCTTTTAGACAGAGTTGTTGTCTATTACCTAAAACTGCACAGGCAAAGAACTTACAAAACATAAAGTCAGTAGAGATGGGTTTATGTACACACATTTCATAGTCCCCTTATATATGATGATGGAATAGTATCATATGATTGTGTGCACTTGTGCACTATGCGTTAGAGAACTAGGTAGTAACAAATCAATCTGTAGATCATTTTTCTTTATTTGTGTGCCAGGCTGCTGGCCAGTAAGCCAAGTCAAGAAATGAGCAATCAGGCCTAGAGTTACAAGGAAGCAACTGTTCTGAGAACTATTCACAGATGCTGATGAAAGAAAAAAAAAAGAATTCGGATTAAGACCAAGGTTTGAACAGACTGTCCCTGTCAACAAAAAGACTCTTAGCCATCAGTGGGAATTAGTCAGCCTACACTGTCAGAAGGAGCTGGTTTTAGGCTCATGCTGGGTTCGTAGTGGCACATACTACTTTATCTGAACATTTACTCCCCTATAAAGTTTTTTCACAAGCCATCTCCTCCATTTTTTTTGCTTTCTTGTCCATCTGAGTGTCACTGATCTTTCTGAAACTATGAGCTACTTATCAAAATTTCTGTTTAGCCCAAAGTCATAAGATCACATTCCTCTGTGAGCCAAGGTAAGCTCCAAGACTGTCTCAGGGGTGGGAGACAACAATAACCTCAAGGGCTCTCACCAGTGTCTTCTGGGATGGGGTGTGAATGAGCATGCAGCTGTGACACATGGTGCCTCAGCTGTATCAGCTGTAGCAGCTACTGCTGTCTCATTTCCTCTAGCACTAGGGGATTCAAATTATCCAGGAGCATCTCACTAACATGGACTTGCTGCTGGTCAGATGAGACAGGCTTGGCTTGGGACCACCACCTGCACTTTTCAAGAGCTGTATGTAGTATAAGATCCACAGCTGTGTGACTTCTTCCCTAGCACGATTCCACTGTAAAGGTTTTAATGACAAAACCACAACAGACATTCTAAAATTATTACAGTGCAACCATCATTGTATTGTCAGGTTGGGATCAACATGCTACACATTGGCAAATACAATTTAAAAGGTCACTCATTCCTTTCCCCTTTCCCAGCCGTTCAGTTCCCCACTTCCACCAAATAAAAGTTATTCCCTCCATCGCCTTTGCTCCAATTCCACTTTTTTTGTTGGTGGTTTGTTAATTGTATCTGTGAAATGATCCACCTTAAAGTTCTACTAAACAAACGAACCAAAAATCAAACACAACTCTCTGTTTTTCTTTAAGAATATTTCTCTGGGATGGCAAATAGCCTCAAAATAACTGACCTCATAAAACCTGGAGTATGTTGCTCTCTTCCACAGAAAGAGGTTGGACATGGTGTTCTTCGAGACCAAAACAGTCATTTAAATAGCTAGCCTAAACCCTGCCTCAATTACATGTCGCCTGTTTCAGCCTCAGACCCCTGTCTGGGACAAGGTCTCGCTCTGAATCCATGTTTGTAGAGAAGAACTTACCCCACATACAGATTTTTTTTCTTAGGAGTTAATCCCTAGGCACTATCCTAAAGAGCGTGATAGAATATTAGCTCAAGTTGAGCCAGAGTTCTATATTTGGCCTGAATATAGATTATAACAAAGAGTTCTTTTGAAGAGTTATGGTCAATGCCTCCTCTTCTCAACTGATTATATTACCACAGTCATACACATTGCGTCTCCTTAGGCTTCAGTATAGTGGCAGCTGTTTATATATTCATTGCAAATTTGGCTGCCTGTATTTTGATTTTGCAACATGATGAATACTACTGCGATTCCTTGCACCATGTTCGCCTCAGAAAGTCCACTAGAAAAAGAGTAGAATCATGCAATCATAGAATCATATTAGTTCCCTAACATCGGGACATACTATGAACTTTTTTTTTCATTAAAAGTAGCTAAGAAAGGGCTTATCACCAGGGCAGGCATTTTACAGAAGCTCACTTAGCTTTGAAAAGAATGTCATACTAAATCATTAAAGAATTTTAGATTATTTTTGAAAGTAAGGTTTCAGTTTGTAGCTCCTTTCAATACAGAATGAGCACATTGATAGGTTTTGTTAGCTGTGTCCTGCTGTGAGATTCCATCTCAGTTTACAAGCAGCATGAAAAAGAACATGTTAAATGCAAGTTGAAATAATTTTGCTCTCAAGTGTGATCATTAAAGTGTAGCTGTTCTTCACGTGTGTTCAGGACAGTTCAAGGGCTAGCAAGAGAGGAAGAAATGATCTGACATCTGCAGTTGTAGAGACAGCCTACTACAGTATGTAAAATATCTGCATGATTTTAATGTATGTTACTATTTCCATATAACATGCTAACCAGGAAATTAGTAAAAATGTGTTGATCTTGATTTGCTCTATTTATTTCTTGCTTAACTTGTGCTGTCTATGTCAATGTGACAGACAGTTGTCAGAGGGTAGAAAGAAACTCCTTGTGCAGGTGCTAATATTTCTAAACAGTAAATGACTAATTCTATTTTACACACGGATTCATGTCCTTACAGGACATTTGAGAACCAGCACTTGTGGGTTTTCTGCAGTAAAGGATAAGAGAGAGTAAAGAAAATCGGTGAGCCATTTTTAAGTCAAAAAGTGATGCATTCTGGAAAAAATCTTGAAATAACAGGGTAGGTCCTGTACTGAAAAAGCAATTAATGCAAACCTGTCAAAGGACACTGTCCTTAAACACTCACTCACTGTTCATATTCAAGATACAGCAACTGAAACAACCCTCAAACAAATCCTGACACCTCTTGTAGTCTGACGGACCAGGTGCTACACAAATGGGTGAGAAGTTGTAGACTTGTTCTTTCCATAAGCCAGGGAGCCATTGTTGAGCTGGTCCAAATGAGCATATTGGGTTTGTATAGGACAGTCTGTCCAGCAGATCTCCAAAAGTTTTAAGGAGATCAATACCATTATTTTTATCTTACAGCTAGGGAAACTAAAGCATAAAAAAGAGAAATGGTTACTCTGACATCACCTGACAGACTGATGCCAAAGACCAGAATAAGATGCAGGTTTCGTGTATTCGAGTCCAAAGCCCTATCAAATTTACATCTTTGTGTCTGGTATGAAACTGTTCCAATCCAGTCACGATAGTTAAGCATGGCGGCCCCCTATTATACTCATATAAATTTCCAGTAGATAAAGCACAAGAGGTGCCATGAGGGTGGAATACCCCAATGCCATCACCTCCTGCCTGTACCCGCCTTTAGCAGATCTTCCAGCAGAGGCCAGAGAGCAGCCTCCTACACCGCGGAAGCACCAGTTGTATGCTGTTCTAAAGCCCTTCTACAGTGGCATTACTTTTGACCTGTTGCCAAATATCATCTTAACACTTCATCTGTGCTAGTTCTTACTGGTTCAGTTTTGTGAACTGAAATAGTCCTGAAATAGTTACTGACATAATTTCTCACCTTTATAGTAGGAGTATAATATGGCATACAGATTAAACAGAATCTCTTTGCAATGGTGCCCTGAAGTCATTCAAACTATAGGCAGAACTCACATTTTTGGCAAATTCCTAAACATATGTATTCTCAAAAGCAGAGGCCTCAGAAGAATTCACTATGGTCTCTGCATCTTCTTTCAACCACATGAAAACACTTTTATTTCTTGTTAGGAATCTCTTCCTGTTCCCAACACCTAAGAAACATACAACTGATTATATTCATTTGTGTTTCAGCTATTCCTTAACACAGAAACACCTTGTGTGATCAAAAATGCTGGATTTTAGAGTTAAGTACTCTAAATGCACAAGCTAAATCTACTTCTCATAAAAGAATCTCTGCCAGAATTAAAAGATATCTAGGTAACAATAGAAAAAGAAAAAAAATAGGGACAGTCAATGACTAGAGGTGATTCAGACAGCTAATAAGTTGACAAGAGATTTACAAGCACCACTCTACTTAAAATGTTAAGTAAGCATTGTCAAATAATAAATCCAGCTTACCTGTGAAGAGCTTCTGTGGTAAGCTGAGTAGTGAAGTGGTCCAGAAATAGCAGTATCATGTGGTAAAGATGGATACTGACTCTGCATTGGATGGGGGTGCTGGTTGCTATAGCTGCCATAGTTGTAACTTCCTGTGTATCTAAAATCCGTTTAAAAACACTATTTAGTATGCATAATAATTATATTGCCACTAATAATTCTATAACTTTTGAGACATACAGTTGCACTTTTTTGCGTAGAAGAATGATATTTTAAATAACCTTTCAAAAAAGCTCAGCTGGGAAGCAGATGCCACTCAGTGAAATGACATGTTCAGCACGACAACAGAGAGACTCATCATGTTTCTGTGACTAGTTTTAAATTGCCAACTCATTTGTGCACTTACTAAGGAGAAAGTGAGTTTCTTTTTTATTATTATTTTATTGTCATGTTCCTAGTAAATTGCTATTCAGGCTGAGGAAGTATGGCAAGATTTTACTTAAAGAACTACACTGTGGAGTTCAGCTATCTCCTTGCATAGGGGTTAGATGTTCCTTTTTTGGGAGGAAGATAAATGTATTTTTTTGCATCTGAAGCATACAACATACAGCTTTAGCACAGCTGATTCGAGAATAGAGTGGGATTTGAGGGTGGAGAACTTGCCTGCTTTCTTTTATATCCCAACCCCTTGTGTAGGGACAGCCAGGGGTAAAGGAGGGAGCAGTTCCCTTAGCTATAAGAAACTGCAGGGTCAGTGTTTGTTGGACACCACTAGCAGAAGATGCATGGACATTTTCTGCAACCTCCCCATCTCTGTGTAGCCATGTGAACGTTTGTTGCTAATTCAGCGCAGAAATTTAAAGGTACTTAAAATATATGCTATTGAAATGAAACACAAACCATGATAAATAAACAAACAAGGTAACCAGTTCATTGTGAGAGATAGAAGACAGTTATTTGTATAGACTTACTATTTTTCTGAAAAGTTCAATGTAATTTTTACACTGGGTACAGTTTAAACTTCTGTTATTCTTTTGATGGCATTCTAGAGATACAATGTCATGTCTTATACCGGACAAATGAGCAGATTCTGCTCTAGGGGGAGCAGAGCACCCCCTCTAAAAATATTTTCAGGAAATAAGGCCCTATGTCCACCTTCATTGTTCAACATTGAGTTCTCATTCTTATATTCACTTGTGCTTAGATGTAAATATGAGTGATTTCCATAATCTACCTCAGACAAGCTGGTGTCCACATGATATGACTTTGATAGTCTCTCTGTGGAGAGTCGGGGAGAGAGGAATGGCTATGTTATGCAGCTGTTGCACACTGTTTGTGGTAGGCAGACATCTTGTGTTTTAATTCCTCCAAACACAATAGGCTGGTAAGCGAGATCTGTAACAGATGTTTTTGGCAGTCTGCATAAGCCTGACATTCATGGTGCAGCCTTCTCTGCTTGAAGAAGATGCTCACCTGTCTAGTCCCTCCTGTAGTCCGAGGTGCCCTTGGACTCCCAAACAAACCCAAGTCCTGTACGGCAGTGTTTGCACTGCATGCTTTCTCTAGACATTAAGGATGCTATGTCCTAGTCTGGAAGCTATTGATCTTGTCGCCTTCATTCAAACACTCATCACTTTTGGCTTCACTTTAATTCACTTGAGCATGGAGTTATAAATGTTTCTTATCCTAATCTCTATTGTGTACTTTTGGTCCAGAAAGCTTCCTCTTTCTCTCTTCAACTTCAGGAGAGAGAGCACTGAGAACATGAGAAGGAGATGACCATGCTCCTTCAAGGCTAGTATTCTGCCTATCTGGAAGTGCTTGGCTGAGGAACCCTACATCTCTCTAAGAAGAAAGTATACCAGAAAAATCCAACAAAAATGCTCTCTGCCAAGTACCATGTCTTACAGTGACTTCTGAACCACATCTATAGCTATGAGTAGTGAGGATAATACACAGATGGCATGTCTTCGGGGAAGTCCATCTGGGAACTACCAGTTACTCTAGAGTCTAGCAGCTATGATTCAGAAAGAATGGTCAATTAATCATACAGAGAAAAATGCAAAGTCCTGCATCTGAGGTGGCATAACTCCCGCAGTGGTACAGGTTGGGGCCATTTGGAGAGAAAGCAGCTTTGCTGAAAAGTGCCTGGAAGTTCTGCTGAACAAAAAGTTGAACATGAGTCACCAGCATGCCCTTGCAACAAAGACGACCAGCTATATACTGGGCTGTACTAGCAGGAGTGTGGAAGCAGACCTAGAGAGATTATTATTCCTCTCTATTTGGCACTTGGGAGACCACATGTGGAGTATTGTGTCCTGTTTTCAGCTCTCCACTCTAAAAAGGGCATTGAGATACTGGAGCTAGTCTAGTGAAGGGCCATCAAGACAGGTAGGGGACTGAAGCACGTGACTTACAGGAAGAGAATTGGGTTTGTCCAGCCTTAAGAAGAGAGGCAAAGGGGTGATCTACAACTACCTAACAGGAGGATATGGAACAGCTAGAGCCAAACTCTGCCCAAAGGTCCAGTAGGGTGAGAGGCAACAGACACAAGTTGCAAGAAGAGCAATTCCTGTTAGATGTAAGGATATTTTCCTCTATTAATACCACAGATCTTCCATTTACAGTCCTGAAACTCCACACATGTGGAGACTATCACAGTGGATTTAGAAGATGATCTACTGGAGTGAGCTAAATTAGATTATGAACCTTGTGGTCTTCTCCAGTTTCACAAATCTATGCTTGCTATAAGGCTTGTTTTAATAATGGGGAACAGATCATGTAGCCCTTTCTTCATTTCTGGTACATGCATTTGGCCTTAATCAATTTTTATTTTACAGGGAGTAGTTTTTGTCATTGAACTTACATTTTATTTTCTATAGCTGGCCAGAAGCACAAAGAAAATACTTGTACAAATCAATCCAACAGTCTATATTTCACTTTGTAACAGTCTATATCCAAGTCTCTCTTGGGAGCTACTAGGGCTTTGCATTGTCCCAAGGCTTCAGTTCTTAAATGTCTTTACATTATGGAATATTGTGGTATAAAATGCTCCGATCTTTTAGGTAATCTCTCTCGATCTCAAGGTCCTGCGGAGCCTTTATATTTCACAGAGGATCATCTTTAGTGTGCAAGATTGGTAGGAACCCCAGCAAAACTGCTATTAGGAAACTTACAGGTAAGCTGGGTGGCTAAGAGTCTGCATGTGGTAGGAAATGCACCTACAGCAGGGGAATGGCTCATGGCCTCCATACTGCTTATTCTCTCTACTGGGCCGTTTTGGCTCCTTTGGGAGTGAGGCTCAGTCTTTGGAGCTATGGCGGCTGCTTGCGCCATTTGTGCTCCAGAAACCTGTAAATCTTAGAGAGAGAGAATATCAGTCTGCACTTTCTTTCCAGGGCAACCACCCATTTGAATCTTGCATACAAGGTCTCTTATTTTTTATTTTCCTCTCTGAAGATATGGTTCTTTAATGCTTTTAAACAAGCTCTGTCTTGAATCTGTGACTGTACCTTCCATAAGAACTATATAATGAATTTTGTGCTTCAGAAGACCATGGGTGAGGTTACTGGATTTCCCTGCAGAGATGTCTTCAGGAACATGCCTCTATAGACAGTCACATTAAACTCAAGTCATATAAAAACTGAAATACCAATATGCTGATTTTACTATAGATACAAAATAAGTACAAATTGTAATGTTTTTTAAAAAAAAAATTTAATAGTACTATACAGAAGGCAAATGAGATCAGGAAATCACTGTGATAGAAGCTGTGTAAACAAAGATTTACAGAGAGGCCATATCCCTACAAGCTTACAAAGTCAGTTCCAGAAAAGAAAGCAGATGTCACTGAAATGTTTAGAAGCACCACCAAAACGTTTCTATCCATGTGTCACACATAAAACCAAATGGCAAAAGAAGTCAGATTATAGAAGTCTTCGTTGGCTTTCAGAAAAGTCAGTTCTCCTGGATAAAAGTTTCCTCAAATCACCTCCCAAAGGCAAGAGATTCCTTTAGTAACAACGAAGTCTCATGTGTGTATACATATATGTATTTATACATATATTCACTACCTTATTGTGGGCTGTTCCAGTTCTTGCATCCTGTTAGCTCCTGAACCTCCCTGCTGCCCTGTTTCTGCCTCCAGCAAGAAGTCATATTGCTGGATAGGAGAGATGTTCCCTATCTCCATATCCAGGTTTCTGCAGGAAGGACTTAGCAATGACATTCCAACACAAATCCAAACCTGTCCATATCCAAGAGGAAAGGAGATGCAGGGTTCAAATTAATCTACTGTCACCCTGTCAAACAGTATACAATCTTCCATGCTGGGAAAGGTCTTCTGCAAGGGTAACGAGTATGCAATGAGACTGAGGAACTCAGTAAAGTCTTTTAAACGCCTTGCTTCATCTCACAGCATCTGGGCACTTACTTATCTTGCTATGTGCCTGGCACTTCTCCATCAATTATTTTGTGATTTTTTTCTTTTAGTTATGGATATCTATGAGTTATACACTTACTCAAATAAGAATGGTACAGAAGTGTTGCCTGATGAAAAGACCACTGAGAGACTTATTCTGAGTTTCAGAAGTTTTTCAAGATCAAATAACATTATAGAAATTTCTACTGAATTATTTTAATTGAGAGCCTTGAGCAAATTTGGTGATGGAGATGAGATTAGATTACGGTAAAAATGTGGCTCTTTTTCCAAACTTTGGACATTTTTGATTTGCAGGTTTAACAGTAGACATAGAACCATTGAGGTTGGAAGAGACCTCTGGAGACTGTTTAATCTAACCCCCATGCTCAAAGCAGGGTCTGCTAGAGCAGGCTGCCCAGGATCATGTCTAGATGGGGTTTGAATATCAGCATGGATGGAAACTCCATAGCCTCTCTGCGCAACCTGTTCTGGTGTTTGATCACACTTACAGTAAAACAAGTTGGTTGGTTGGTTATGTTTAAACAGAATTTCTTGTATTTCAATTTGTGCCCATTGTCTCTTGTTCTGTAACTGGATATCACTGAGAAGAATCAGTCTCCATCTTCTTTACGTGCCCCACCAGGTATTTATACACACTGATAAGACCCTCCCTGAGCCTTCTCCTCCTGAGGCTAAACAATCCCAGCTCTCTCAGCCCATCTTTGTATGACATATGCTCCAGTCCTGTAATCATCTAAGTGTCTCTTTTCTGGACTCACTCCAGTATGTGTCTGTCTGTGTCTGTCTTATACTAGGGAGCCCAGAACTGGCTCCAGTGTTCCAGATGTGGTCTCAGCAGTGCTGAGCAGAGGAGAAGGATCACCTCTCCTGAGACATGGTATAGCAGGACAGTTCTTTGGACACATTTAGCCTTTGGGATAGAACACGTCACAGGAAAAGAGGAATCAGAGAAGAAATCTACTGAAGCTTTCTCTTTTATAAAATATTCTCCAGGGCTACTGTGTTTTTAAATAGAATTAAATGAGATTCTAAAACTGACGCATAATATAATTATACAACAACAGCAGCCGAAGAATAATGATACCAGCATCTTTGCAATACAAACTTACTACATCAGAAACCAGATTTCACTGCATTTCCAAAAAAACCCTCAGCATAGCATTCAAAAACCACAAAAAAGCCCAAGACACTGGGAAGTGACTTACCCATGTTCTTCTCTGTGGGGATAAACAGGTATCCGATGTGTGACAGATGATGATGGTACATGTGGACTTCTCATGCAGGGAAGCTGTTGGGAATTTTCAGCAGGTGACCCAGCAGCTGTTGTCACAGTGTAGGTGAGTGACCATGTATAGGACTGCATAGCTCCTGCAGACAAACAAGCATTAGATGGACACAGCTAACATGGCTGTCATTCATAGAGGAATTATGCTTTGAGGTGGTTACAAGAAAGCAACCTTATAGGCACTGATAACGGAAACCAAAGTGAACAAAATAGTTATGTCTAAAGCATAAAAAAAAATACAAATAAATCAGCTGGAGTGTGCAAAGACCCAAAGGTAAGAGATATCTGGAATAGCTCAGACTATGAACTTTCAATGTGGTATTGTAATTTGAGGCTATCATTTTTCAGAAATACCGGAATAGGACTTTGAAATGGAGGAACACCAGTGCTAATATTTCTCAGGCATGACGCACCAAACCCTGAGGTCTCCCTCACATGGAGCAGGCTGCTGGCCTGTTTAGCTCTGAGGCTGATCAGGCCTGGAGTGAGGCAGGAAGTATAATCAGAACAATGAAGGATCAGAAAAAGATGAGTGTTACGCAAATAAATTTCTTGAATCCTTTTGCAGTTTGTATCTGTTCCATCCAACTAGGTACCAGCCTTTGTAGTGGCAACACAGTGGTAGATCTCCAGATTATAACATACATATAGACAGAAATAGCCTAGCCGGTTTCTCCCCACAAATAAAGTTTCTTTCTTCTTTCGAGGCGGTGGGGACTGGACTTAATTTATTTCTTCATGTAGAGCATTTGTGGGAAGAGCAAAGCAAAGAAGTGGGTTTTCCATTTTGCTCAGAAGGTGCTGAGTTTTTTAATCATCCTGATCCCTTCCAGGCAGGAACTCCAGATTCATGAGCCAGCTGCTGAGAAACCTTTGTCCTTTGCACACACCCCTTTCACTCAGGAGGCTGACAGATCCATTGTTCCAGTATAACATAGCTCTTGCTGGAGGTCATGACCATACTGGCTGAGAATACCCTGCAAATGAGGACCAGAACACTGAATTTAACCCAATATGAACACTAGTTTGGGGGTCTCTGGGCACTCTTGACTCTTTTTCACCAGCTAAAAAGAATTGCAGGAGGTGACGCGTTTTTTTCAGTGTGGATTCTAGGACTTCCTGTAGTATGAAAGGGCCTAATTCAGAGGGGAAAACGATTGTATTACCAGGACTGTGTCCACTCCATGGCTTTGGGGGATGAAAAGCCTGTCTCAGATGTGCATAATTTTCTTCAGGTGTGCGTGATTTTGTTTGGCAAAATCAGACAAATAATTTTTTTTTTAAACAGGAAATGCTTAATTCTGGGACTGAACAAAGGTATTCTGAGCTTCACAAGGTAAGTCCAGCTTGATATACTGCAGCAGGGTGTGATTTGGTGCTCTTATAGTAGAGACAACCTTGGATATGTTATGGCCAAGGATATTCGTGCTACGTCTGTTTTCACATGGCTACATTTTCTGTCACTGACTCTTGAATTTTCAGTCTTTCATCTCCTCCCATTGCAGAGGACCACGGAGATCCCTGAGACCAAAGATAAGGTAGCACATCAGTGTTGCTGTGGATAGAAGCAGTCGTGGTTCCTTGATTTGAGGAAAACATTTGAGGAAGCCTGCCTTTGCTAGAAAATACTGTTTATGTGGAAGGGGACAAAACTACTTATGTAGTCATCAAATAGCTTCATTTGAAAACAAGAGAAAAACTGTTTTGAAAATATCAACAACTTGTCTGCAGAATATTTTGGTGAAACATTTCAATTTCAAAAGGCCAACATATTTTCCTAGTGTTGTTTTCCAAAAGAAAATCTAAAACTTTGTTTCAAAACAGGCCTAAATTCAAAAGGCAAAACCAAAGAGAAAAGAAAGAAAAGAAAGACGACAAAGATGGTGAAAACCCCCAAATCCATATTTTTAGGTAACATTACTGTTTTTTTCCCCATTTTTTCACTTTTTCACAATTCACCATAAAACAAAACTTTTACTTTGACGTGATTTTATTTTTTCCAAGAAAATGGTTGGCCATTGAGCCAAAAATCTCATGACCTTCCTAGCTCTAACAAGGAGCAGTAATAACAGGGCCAAAAGATCCTTTACATTTTATCAAATATGGTTAATTTGACTGGTCCCAGCCACTGTGACAGCCTCCTTTTCTTTTTTTTTTGGAAAAATAGTAGGGATCTTATCTCAGTCTGAGGAAAATGAGTCAGTCCAGGACAACAAGTTGTTTTGTGTGCTTCCTGTGGGAAGTCAGACTCCTTGGATGAGAGGACTTGACCACTCCTGGCATTCAAGTCTAACCAGCAGCTACCTCAGTTCAAATTTAAAATAAATGTTTAGGGTGTAATGTGCTTTGTGCCTGTCCAGAAAACACAGAAACAAATACAGAAAGAACAGGTCTTGCAGTGGAAGAGTTGTGAATATCTTTGTTGAATTTTCCTAACCAAGAATCGCCCCCAGTACTACAAGATAGGACCTCACACAGCTGCTCTAGGAAATATTCACTTTCTTTTGGAGGTTATGGTTTTGAAACAAATCTATGTTGGGTTTTACTCTGGATTTACAGAGTGACAGAAAGCTGTTAAAATAGTTTTTTTCAGGATGTTCTTAGGAATCTACAGTTGCCTCACTTCTCTTTGCCATTGTGGAAAGGATGTCATTATTTTCAGTGACCTAGTCACAAAGGAAGAGAGGAAGGATAGAAGGCAACAGACTTGCAGACGTGTGTATGTATATATCGGGTCAGCCAGGATACTGCCAACATTGTGGTGGGTAGAAAAGGAGGAATGAAATAAGTCTGAAAGTTTTTTATCGTTAGCTTTTTAATACCCGCTTATGTCCCAGCCCTATATGATTAATTTCCTCAGTTGGCTGCAGAATGGAACTCCAGGAGACGAAGTCCCTTTTAGATATGACTGAACCCAACTGAACTGCTTTCTGAAATAAGCAAAAACAATAGTGATTGAGCAACGTTTTTCTTTGCTTTGTGTTCTGAACATGCAGGGTTTGATTAAAATAGGGAAATTCATTTATTATCACTCCTTTTTCTTTTCTCTTTTAATGAATAATTTGATTTTGAGGATACTAACCAAAGGCCATCTGACCTGTAGAAGAGCCAAACATAAATGGAACTTCTATCAGTCCAACAGCAGCCCTGTTGTCATTGGAGCCATCATGTACACCAGTGCAGAAAAAAACAAAAGTTGCTTCATAGTGCTGCATTTTGTATTTGCTTTATGCTGGAGTAAATGAGAACCCAGGTAGAATCATAGAATAGAATCATAGAATCGTTAAGGTTGGAAGGGACCTTTAAGATCATCAAGTCCAACCATTAACCTAACCTGACAAAACCACTTCTAAACCATATCCCCAAGTACCACGTCTACCCTTTTTTAAACAGCTCCAGGGATGGCGAATCCACCACCTCCCTGGGCAGCCTAGTCCAATGTTTGATAACCCTTTCAGTGAAAAAATTTTTCCTAATATCCAACCTAAACCTCCCCTGGCTTAACTTGAACCCATTTCCTTTCATCCTATCACTTGTCACTAGGGAGAAGAGGTCAGTCCCCACCTCTCTACAACCTCCTTTCAGGTAGTTGTAGAGAGCGATAAGGTCTCCCCTCAGCCTCCTCTTCTCCAGGCTAAACAACCCCAGTTCCCTCAGCCGCTCCTCATAAGACTTGTCGCCCGGACCCCTCACCAGCTTCGTTGCCCTTCTCTGGACACACTCCAGCACCTCAGTGTCTTTCTTGTAGTGAGGGGCTCAAAAGGTTACAAGCCCAAAGGCACAAGCAAGACACCCACAACACTGTGTATTATGTCTGATAGTAAGCAAGCAGTACTGTCAACCTCAAGCAATCAGAAATATGGAGTCAGACCCCCATTCTGCTCCCATCCCCAACAAAGAGATTACCTTAACTACCAGCTTTAGAAAAAACACAAATCCTTCCATTTGGAGAATTTGGAGAATTGCCTTTTGAAATCAGAACCTTTGACTTTTACGCTCTGAAGCAGTGAGAATTAAACTCCTATTGTTGAACTAGAGCTGATGTTCTCATATATTCAAGTCCACGAGCTGAAGCTTTAGGAGAAAACAGAAATTTGTTCTACTCACACACACAAATATGAGAGGCAGTAGCTCTGTGCAAGTATCTCCTGTGCCAGATTCCAAGAATTTTAATACCTTGCCTAGACTTGGAAGAATAGTGACCTTAAGTGACCATTGCTAACCTGAAGACTTAGTTCACAAATACATTTCTTGAAACCAAACAGTGAACTGCATGGATTAGTTTACTAACATATTAGGAACTACTTACAATTCAGAGTTCATTTTGCGTTGTCTAAAACCCATTGCATTAGCAAATGAGTAATCACAGCTTTAAGACAGGCTTTAAGAGAGAATAGCATAGTCAGCCATATAGCTATCACTTTTATTACAATATTGTTGCAGTTTGAACAATCATTAATCTGGCCTTTGTGATTTAGAAAGGCTGGAGACTAATTATCCTTTTAAATGACTAGTAACTTAACAAAAAGTTTTAAATAAAATGTTAGCTGAGCCATGCCAGATGTTCTACCACAGAATGCTATACATAGGATTTACCTTTCTTTTGCTCGGTATCATGTAATTGCAACAGTTTAATTTGCTGGGTTTGTGCTGACCACTGACTGAAGAAAAAAGGTTAAAATGCAAGTTTAATAGTTAACTTTTATTGCTAATGCCACAAGCAAGAAAGAGTTAATGATACCTTAAATTGGGGAACTGAACTGAAGCTAGCGGTAACCAATGGAACTAGTTCTCAAGATCTGCAAAGCAATTGCAGAGTTTCACATTTACCCCATAAAAGACACATAGGAAAATCAATAGAGTGTACTTTAAATATATCTCTCCAGAACAGAGGTTCCTGTTCCAAAATATTCTATATACTAATGCCACGAATCTCTATGTGGAATAGTTTGATTATATGTAATACTTTTTCAGCAGTCCTATTTTAAAGTATAGCAATTTCCTATAGCTGAAACATGGTTGTTATTTTATATTACTTTATGTGAATGAACCCTGCATTCCATAGTGTAATGATTAGCAAACTGAAAAGGTGATCAGTTCACCTACATGATGAACATGGGAAATGGAGGTATTACTAATTGCCCAAATTAAGACCAGGAAATAGCCACATACTTATATTTAATCTTAACTGGACCACTACTTGCATTGACAAATTTGGCTTGTGCTAGGCAAAAATGATTTTCACACTTGCAAAAGTGAGACTGCACCAGAGCATAAGAATAAAATCTAATTAAACCGAACAAAAGTTTTTAAAACAACCAAAAAATGAAAAGCTGGAAAGAACAGAGAGCTAAAATAAGCAGAAATAGCTTTCTTGCCTAAGATGTTCTGCTATGGGAACAACTACGGCAAGTTCCACTGCCTGTACTGTGTGAGTAGGTCCTTCAAGCTATGATCCTGTTCAATCAAATGATCCTGTTTCTGGCTTGAGACTTCACACTAGCAGACCTTGGCCTTACCAGGACATAAAAAATTAGAGAGAATAAACCAGTCCATAATAAAATAATAAACAGCATGAAAACAAAAAGGAATTGCATTTCTAATGTTTCTGTGAGTCCATTCCCTTGCATTACTGGTGGGATTCAGGAGGGATATTTAAGATCCATGCAGTTCCCAGGCCTGCCCGGATCTGCGCCTAAGTCAAGTATCCAAGTCAAGTAAGCTGAAGGTGGAAGCTCAGATAGCTGAAAAATAGGCTATTATATAAACAGCGAATAAGCTTTGGGTCAGTAGGTGTGATAGTCACATACAGTTACGGTCTCCGCAGCCTAAACACAAGTCCCTTGAATCTCCATTCTTGTCAATGCCACTGGAGACTTTTCAGTCTTTCATTTCTGGGTACAGTTCTGTATCATACTAAGTTCTGGTTATAACATCACAACAATCCCTTTGGGCCACAATGTCTACAGAGCAAGTTATCCACAAAATCGACATTTCAAGACTCAAACATGTACACCACCCCCAGAGTTGCCTGATCCAAAGCAGCGTGTTCACCTGCCATATCAAGGAATCATGTCTCTCTTGATTAACTGTTCTGGGGGTAATACTATCCTATTTCCTTCCTAAATATGGTATTATCTCCAAGAGTAAGAAAACGTTAAGTTTCAGTGCAGGGACAAATGTTCTTAAATCTCTTTCCACCACAACTATGCATTGTGCTTCCCTGTGGCGCCTTTGAAAACATGAAAAACATTTGTCAGAAAGATTTATTAGTCCTTTAGCCACTGGCAAATTCTCCAGTGTGGTAAATCATCACTTTCTGACATTCTTTCAAGAAGGTTTTGTAACATTTCTAGTACATCACAAAAGTGATAGTTTCCACATTCTGATTATACACCCATTTCACTGAGGAGCAGCAAAGCTGGAATTTCACTGCCTGGAATGCCTTCTGAAAGTCATTCGCATTTCTGCCTTTTCTTCCATAAGTTAAGAAAACACTGTCTTTTGATCATACAGACAGACTGTTCTGCCCACGTCCAAAAGGTAATGAGTGAGTTTCCCATTCGAGTACAGAGGATGGTTGCCCATTTATACAGATCAAACAAGAAACCAGTTTTGTGCTTATTGTTTTCTGATAATCCTGCCCACAAGTTGAATACCTTTAATTACATTTATTTTTAATCCGTGGCCCCACCAAAATACACCAACATCATGAGTTGCCATAACAGAGTATGCAACTGAAAATAGGCTTCAGACATATAATTTCTGGTCTCTAACATTGAAAGATGAAAGTTATCAATGATGTGTAAAACATCCCCAAGACAAACTTGTGCAGTTATTTAAACATATTTGGGTCTCAAATATGTTTAAAGATATCCAATTCCCATTTTACCCACTAGGGTAAAATGTGGTTCAGGATTTTGAATACTTCACTAAACCTTAAAATATCTGGCACGTTTCCTTGAAGTATATAACATTTTTCAGAGAGAGGGATTGCCCTTGGAGTCATTAAAGGTGCTTAAAAGTGTTATATTCATAAATAATTATTTCGGGGCATTGCTAGAAATATGAAAAATTGGACTGATTTTTAAAACTATTTAGAAATAAAGTGACAGGTCTGCTTTTCTGAAGGCCTCAGCTACTGAACAGAATCTGATAAGTTGAGGTCTGGGATCTCCTGTTAGGCTTTTGGACTCCAATCAGATCTTTTTCACATTAGACTGCACATCGTGTTTGGATACAGTGAGAAGGTATAACTGATACTTTAAACAGATTTCTGTTTGGGAAGGCTTCTCATCTCTCGAAAGCCAGCATGTCATGTTCTCAGGCTCAATTTCAGGTGACCAAGTGCAAAAGCCATCTTCGAGCAGATCCAGCTGCCATAAGTCTACCTACCTGTTGTAGCTGCTATGCCACCATACTCTGGGGACTGATTACTGACAGGTGAGGGGGCAGAGGGCACTTCTACTGAGGTGGCAGATTTAGCTGGGGAGAATGGCACTGGGGAGGGAGTTGGAGGAGCTGGTTCACTCAGAATAATTTCTTCTCGTATTTCTGCTGCAGGATGAGAGAAAAATCATCAAACATAGTTAAAGGCAGAATCAAGAAAAACTGAGAATCTCAAAAAAAACCCCAAACTTGATGCAAGCAGTTAAGTTCTGTAGGCTGTATTTCAAGAAATGCATAGCAGGAATCACAAATCTTTGAAAGAAGTACTTCTATAACATTCAACATTACAACCTTCACTGCACCTTCATAAGACCTCTTAAAGGAAAGTGCTATTTTTCTTGTTGTGTAGATGGGAAACTCATGCACAGACAGCTTAAGGCTTATATTCCTGTAATATACTAGTCCAGTCTAAGTCAGGCACTCCTCCTTTGAGATACATTGGAAAGAAACAGGAATTTCCATGGGATTCCAGTGGCTTTTGGTTATGACCTTCTCTCTTCATTGACTAAAGAGGATGACACTGGATATTTCTAGGTGCTAAAGCTACGTGGAAAGTACGCAGGGATAAGTAACTTGTTTGTCAAAAAAACAAGAGGCTATGGCAAGGCGATGAATTAAATCCACGTCTTTCAACACATTGAAGATATTACCATAATCACTCAAATGTTCTTCTTCCCATAAATCTACAGGGTGGCAAATTAAGCCACAGCTAAAATGAAGTATGCAACTTTCCAAAGATGACAGAGGGATTTAACTTGCCCAAATTAATGGGAGACGCAAGGAAGGTAGGTCACTGGGGATCCCTCACTACAAGGACCTACCCTGAGCAGAGAAACTAAAGGCAATCTCTGTTCACTTCTATTCTTGCGAGTCAGTGCAGAGTGGATGGAGCAGGACTCAGAATCTGCTTCTGTACAACCGCTTAGAACATACGAGTACCAGAAACGATAGCTTTGTTTTTTGTCTTTGCTCACTTCTCCCATCTCTCCCTCTTGTTTAAAAAGTAAAATTTCATTAATATCAGTGAATTTATTTAGTGTTAAACCAGGGTGAAAGACAGAATCAAGACTGGGTTCACTGAAATACAATGGTGGCCTAGACAGACTGAGTTAAAAGGCTCAGTAAAAAAAAATATTACTGAAACACCAAGCGTGTGCTTAGGAATGGCTTCAGACATCCAGAGTTACATGACGAACCAGGCAGGCATCTTTCAGAATATATTAACCAGGGACACCCCCCTCACAAATGACTTATTTCAAATCATAATGGAACTGGAAAACACTTTGCTCCTAAATAAGCCTCACTGGGTTAGATGAGGATAAAGAAATGTCCTAACATAGAAAACAGTGAATCCAGTGGAACAAAACAACAGAAGATGACTAAAAGAACAAACTCACCTGTGCTTCCTTCTCCTTTCATTGCCCTCATTAGCTCATTAGCTCTCTCCTGACAATGGAGTGATTCTAGCAGGTACAATACGTAGTCATCAAACATCAAGTGAATAAGGTGAAAAGACCCTGATAATAAAGCGAACAAACAAAAAAGCCATTGACTGTCTCAATACACTCATTAAACCAATGATTACAGTATTCAACACAAACAGTACCGGGTAGGACCGCCTCCATGTACTACTGCCACTGAAGTATCTCTTACTCAAGGTAAGAGATGTCAAAGCAAAACTGGGGACTAGCAAGCTCTGTTCACTCCCAGATTTGTACAGGCTCATACAACCTATTATTGTGGTTTCGGGTGCAAAAAGGCTGCCTAGCTGAGAGCTGGGAATTGATGGAGTTTTATTCTCCTACAATAGCAAACAATTTAGGCAATTACCCTACAGTGGAATTGTTTCCTTTTATGTAAAGGACCAGATACAAGTTTCTGTCAGAAGTAGAATTCTGAATTGGCTGTCTTAGCAACATGTCCTGCTATGAATTTTGTGAACTACCTGTGTCACTGGACAAAGAAATGAGAGACCAGTCAATAGGAAAGTAGAAATAACCTTTCAAGTCTCCTGATGGTATATCTCCAGTGCATTGCCTGGACTGGATGAGACATCCGTTAACTGCCAAACATAGAGGCATTAGCAGCAATTGTGGATGTCATAAAGGGAAAGACTTATGCCAAAGCTTTGCTTTGTCATACTCCTCCTACTACATTACCTTTTCCTAATTATCAGTTTGAATCATATTAGCAGCATAACATTTGGCCTGTTTCTGTGCTTACCTCTGAAGATGCCGTGGATACTACCTCTTAACTGCCATGACAGGAATAAAAAAACTTTAAGGACTTAAGGGAAGAGTATGGGCAAAAGAAAATGCAGAGGATGGAGGCAAAAAAATACTTTGAAAATTAATAGTAAAAAGAGATTATATTGATAGCTATCTGGCACAAATCCTTAAGAAAGGTTTGAGTACAGACGAAGAACTTGCTAGTGTTGTTAGGAGGAAGGACTGGGTGATGTTATGGACTAGAGTAACAGAAATGAAATTTAATAGCACACTGTAAGAAGTTCTGCCCTTAGAGATTTTTATCATCCTCTGATTTATGTACTTCCTCTGTAGAAATGGAAATATTAATACTATTGCACAAGGCACTGGTGAAACCTCACTTAGGATATTGCATATAATTCCAGTCACACATGTTCAAGAAAAATTAGTACAGATTGAAACTAGTATGGAGAATATTACCAGGAGGATGCGGGGAATGGATAATAGATTTTAAATGACTAAAAATGCACAGCTGGCTTCATTTTGCAGAAAGGAAGTGAGTTGCTTCCCATAATTTATAAAGAAGGATACATGTCAGGGATGGTGAAGAAATGTTTGCCCTAGAGCACACATAGCCACAAAAATAGATGTGTAGGAAGAGACCATAAATGCATTTCAGGGGAAAATTAGAGGAGCAAAGCTTCAGAGCTGAGATATTGTGTAGTGTCCTCCTGAAAGGAATAACGTTCATCTGCAGTGGAAGACTGACAACTATCAAGATGGAGTTTGGTCAGTTTATGCAATAGACTCCATGACACAGAGTATCCGTAATACCTCTAGACAGGATTTGATCCCATAATTATTTTTTTTAAGGCTCCTATGTTTATTAGGCTTCCATGGAATATTTAAAACATGTTCATCCTCATCTAGATATATTCCTTCTGAAATTCTGTTACTACATGTTGAGGAAAAATACTTCAATGGGAAAAAAGATGCAACAAGTTTCAAATTCAATCAAATTTCATAATGATTGGTTTCTTCACAGGAAAGTTAGGTTTATCTTGACATACTAGCTTTTACCACAATAAAGCATAACTACCCCTACTCCAATTTCTCTACTCAAACATACTGTTGATGGGCAGAAGAAGTGGTTTGAAAGACCCTATATCCTTATACAATTCTAGCTGGCAATTCAGCTTTCAAAGCGACTCTGAGCACATTCTTTTTCTTTGTGACCCGGATGGTCTTTGTGTTTCACTCTCTTACTCCACGCCTGCATGGCTTCTGGCGTCACTGATATGAGCTGAGCACACACACTGGGAGGTGAACATGCGCCTTTGTGTTCTTGGGCAAGGCAGCACAGAAAAAGGACATATGTGATTGCAACACCTTTGCTATGGGGAGGAAATGTTTTGCTGTTGGTGAACCTGAAGCGTTCAGTTTTTCACTTGTTTCATGTAGCTACACAAATGGTAACAAGTTTCCCCAGCCTTGCAAGGGTAAATAGTGGAGATTTTCACTTAACTACCGCAAAGAATTTGGTTTTAGAAATCTTTCGGGCTCAAAGTCTTGTTAAATAAAATCCTATTTAATTTAGCAGTACAATAAAGACAGCAGATCTGGCTGGTCACCTTGTTACTGACCTAGAATTTCCCCAGTGGAAACCTGGATTATCACAAATCTCCACAAAATGCTTGCTCTTCTTCTGACTACAGTTTTTCAGTGGAAATTTTCTATTGACTTTAGTCCAGTTACTACTGGCAAGTATTTCCAGGGTAAGAAAAGCAGGCCTAAATAGTGGCAAACTTCATGTGGTGGTGTATTTAATGTTTCCCATCAAACTCCTTGCTCAGCTTTAATTTTTTTTTTTTTTGAGGAAAGTTGCTTGCAGTTTTGCAAAAGTGTTTGGAATTGCAAATCCTAGCACTAAAATGCTAGCAAGCAAAGGACAAAACCCCAAGATTTTCTATTTTTAAAAAATGTCTTTGTTTTTTTTGGGATCTAATGCTTTATTTTGAAGACTTGGTGTTGTCAATACTGAATGCAGCGTTTAAAAACACTCCAGTGCCTTTGTCTCTCTTTTGAATTTCTCTCTTCCTCTCCTATTATTTCTCCCACAGTGTATTTTTAAACTCTGTACAGAGTTTTTGAGCCCAGAATTTGCGTGAAAGACACTAGACAAACAAGTTGTTGGTACTGAATGAATGCAATACTTTTTACATTTTTAAATGAGTCAAATGAAATGTAAGCTATAGAGTGAAACCAATATCAGGGCACACATTTCAGCTACACAGTGAATAGCTATTCAGGATGATGTACAATAATTTATTCTGTGTTTGCAAGCTACTGTTTTTCACATGAAACTATTTGGTTCTTTCAAGTATATCTTTAAGTACTGAAATTGATTCAGCTGTGGCTGGCAAACCATACACTTCTTTTGGAAGAGATAAGAAATCATTCAAAAGCTTGTAGTTACAATAATAAGTAGCATTGAGCTCTGATTTTCAGTAGTTAACAGAAATCATGGCAATGATTACCCAGCTAACATACAGCAAGTATCAGAGCTATTAACAGATACAGCAATTATGTGTAAGTAGTAGAACAACAGTGATATTTCCAGATCTGGAGAAAATCATGGTGCTTCTATTACTAATTAGTTACTTTATACACTGGATGCGTTAACCAAACACTGCCACCAACTGTGCCTTTGATATGCATAGACAGGAAGAAGGGAGAGAGGGAGAGAGGCAGAGAGAAAAAGGGAGAGGAGAGGGACCTCGAGAGAGAGGAGTTTTTTTCTGCCAGGGACTGTTTCAACCTGCCCACGCCTAAAAGCTTTACAGAATCAAGTCTCTGTTCTAGCCAGTCCAGTGCCAGGTATTCCAGCTTCCTCCAATCAGATTTCTGTATCATCTATTTCAAAGATAGAACTATACCTTCCTATATATAGTAAAGATCCCATCATTTAACACATTATTTTACTTTTTTTAAAAAAAAATTACACTGTAAGCACCTGAGTCTATATATTGGTTGAAGTGGAAAAAAAATCATTAAAAAATCAGTCCGCTGAAAGAGTTTCCAATACAGTAAAAATGCAAAACTTTTTATCTAAGAACAAAGTTATGTAGATGGAAATATTTAGAATAGTAAGTCAGTCTTTGTTTCTCTCCATAGAACTCACTTAAATGCAGACATTATTCTGAAAACCTAGAAGGAAGTGTGTGGAATTAAGTGCAGAAGAGTTTTTGCCATCTAGCTCTGAGCTGTTTACATTCAGGGATTATTCTTTTGGAACTTGCTCAACTCTAACTCATGAACAATGCGTCAAATGGCCTTGCAGCGAAAGAGTAGCATCATTAATACAAATTATAACAAATTTGCGTCCATGGCTAAATAACATTTGGGACATTTTGGGGGAAACAAGGTAGAGATAGCCCAGGCTTCTGCCTGATAGGATGAGGATATGGTTTTGGTACCATTTCTCCCCTTTGAAAACCTGAAGGCTCTGATCTCCTCCTGCCTCCACTGGAGATGCACTTGAGCAGGGAAAACTCCACCCTGTCAGAAGAGGGACTGAACCAACTCTTGTCACATCACCTCTCAGGAGGGAACCCACCCACCACACTGCAGACCTCTGCAGCTCAACAAACGCTTACGTGGTTTGTACAAAGCAAAACACTTCCAACAGAAACGATGAGAAAACCCTCCCGCAGGACAAATCCTCTAGCCTTTTGGTTAGAAATCTTGCTCTGGCAGTGATTAACACTGATTCAAGACTGCTGAGGTAGGCAACTGTGGTCCAAGCACCAAAATATGGCAGATGCAAAAGAATTCTCTTTGATTTTACTTTTTTAAAGAAAGATTTCTGAATTGATTAAAATCCCAAACTATCTCAGCCTGACACTGAGCATGATGCTTTTGTTTGTTTGGTTGGTTGGTTGTTTTTTTTTTAACTCTTGCTTTGGTTACCAAATTGGAAAGCAGTTATTGAGCCAATTCTAAACATAACACCACACACCCATGAAAACCACATCAGCTATGACCAGGACATTCCTTCCCTGACTATGGTTACATATAAACATACCAAATTCATGTTCAAAGGTGTGTGTCCATGTAAGAAGAAGAATCATGCATTTTGTATACAGAGATATTCTCAGTGAACTAAAAAGACCAAAAAAACCCCAAACCCTACCAATTTAGCTAAGCAGTTGAAGTTCTCAAAAATGAGAAATTCAAGACTCACATTTAAAACAGAGAGAACAGGAAAGTTATTTTGGTAGGTCTGATTATTATATTATATTACGTCCTAAACTCAAACCAATGAATAATTCTCCATCTTCACATTTTCTCACTATATGACACATTCAAAAATGTTTCTGTTAATAAGTAAAAAAATTACAGCTGAGGATCACTCTACAGACCTTCCAGCCAAGTGATGGTCTAATAACTATTTGGGGAATCCCTGTTTGATTAAAGACGTTTTGGTGACTGATGCTTCAAAACAGAAAATACTTGATTAGGTTACAAACGTATCCTGAACAGGAATAAAAATAATGTTGTCATGTGCAACCCAGTAGCAATAATGTACCCGTAGGAGTACTTTAATGTCAGCGTTTAATTAGTTGTAACAGTGTAACCTCAACACTGCACTAATGCAGCGTGTTGTTGGGTACCCGTGTGTTTCATTGGTTGGGGTTTTGTCTGCAGAGAGAAGCGTAGCAACCCAAAGTGCTAGAAAATAAAATTCAGCATTTATTCAACACTCATGCAAAGGGAGTTTTGAACGCTGGGGGAAAGTATACTGTTAAGCAGTATCAGCTACTTTTAAGCCCACAACAAAAGAAAAGCTGCAATGACTCAAGGAGAAAATGAGTCCCAGAGGAGGTGGAAAATAGATGTGACGACGATACTGGTGCTGAAAACACACGCTAGCAGATGGAAATTGTGATCACCTTGGGTACGCTGCTCACTATCCTGATGTCTAATGGTGACTCAGTAATACCTGTTTGGAAAACTCTTTACAATGGGAAGCCAATGAAAGTTTCAGATTAAAATATAAATACAGGTTATATCATGCCTACCTCTGATGTTATCAGAATTTATGCTATTAGATGGTTCTAAAAGCATAGAGGACATCAAACCTCAGCTGGCAGAAAACCTTGCAGCTGCTCAATGCAGTGCCTTCATAAATTCATTACTAATTTTCTGGTAACATATTCTGACAAATGTGCATTTATAAAAACCATCCCTCATGCAAAATCTGGTCCCAAGTGACTGCGAATTTTCACACTCATGATGCAGCAGTCCATTTTCAATTATTCCTGCTTTTAACTGATTTTAATCTGAATTGTTTGTATCCAAGAATTCAAGACGAATCCCCTTTTGAAACTGTAGAAAAGCAACACCCTTTTGCATTTTAAAAGTAAAAGTCTATTTTTCCACCCTTACTGAATTCTAATAGAATGGAAGAGAATCTGTCCAGGATACAGAAACACTCATTTTGCAAAGACTATTTTAAAATGCTATGTCCTCTAAAAGCAGAGCTGGCAAAGTAGTTCACTGGACAGCTTTTCATCCACTTCAGTGCAAAGTCATCTCCCTTAGCTTAACATGTGGTCAGAGCAGTTTGGGTAACCAGGCTCACTTTGCACTGAAGTGAATTAGGGAATGTTGCTGCAATCAACTCCTCCAGCTGACCTGTGACTGATAACTCCAGCTACTGGCTAACAACAAACAGAAGGAAGTAGTAATGTTCTCAGCTAGATCTTGAAGACGGACATCTGTCTGAGCATTATTTCCAAATGTCAGTAGCCCCAACTCTTTCTTTAATAGAGCCCTGGACATGTTAACCATGGAAAACTGGTTATGGTTTCACTTAAACTGTACATTACAATCCAGGATACAGATTTTTTTTGATGGTGGCATGCAATTATTACAATGAAATGAAAGTACCAAAGCTGGGTGCACTGTGCAAAGTCATGTCCCGAATCACTCGAGTGCCAAAACAGGACCACATCAAGAGGAACTGCTGAGCTACTTTCTTCAAACAGCCTTGTCTCTTGGCAGCTACCTGCAAGAAAACAGATATGTCTGACATGGAGAAACTTTTATTTCTACTGCCTGATAGAGCTGAATGATGCACATATCTATCTACTTTTTTTATACTGAAAAACTAACAGCATTATCTTCACATTAAAATATACACTAAAAATTTTTTAAAAACCCAAACAACCAAGAAACTTACACAGAAAGCCACCTTGTAACTACATACAACCTTCAGAAAGAGGAAATCATAAAGTATTGTTCAACACCAAGACTGAATTTCCTTTATAGATGATGAAAGGACTGCCAAAAAATTGCTCTGATCTTCATCTTAACCTAATTACTTATATGTTCATTCTTGCTTCCCAGTCAAGGAAGCAATTTATAATCAAGAATGCTTGATCTACATTGAAAATTTATATTAATATTTTAATTAAAGGGCATTATTTAAATATTTTTTTTATTCCTTCACATTTTTATTTTTGTGAATTCACATAGTCATGTTACTAGCAAAACTACTTTCCAGAAAGAAGACTTTAGGCACCAACTCTTCAAAAATTTTTTTACCAAACGTGAGTTAAAGAACTAGGTTCATCCAATCAGCTATTAAAATTCATGTCAAGTTCTTAATGAAAATTAACAGTTATGGCCTGAGTTTCAAATTGCATTCCACTGACTAAAAGAACAGTTCCCCAAAACAATCAATACATTTCAAGCAATCTGGGGAAGTAGCTGTTGTTTTCTGTATAATCTTTTGCAACAGAAAGAGAGGCAGCATACTATTTATTTATTTATTTTTACTTCTTAGCTCTAACAACTGGAATGAAGGGTTGAAGTTCTGATAGAACATCCTAATACAAAGTATAATTAGTGACAGATGTTAAAATAGTCAGTCATATAGCTTCATACTCTGCATAAAATAGTGACGATGCTTGATCACATTTGAAAACATTTTTTAAAGACTTGTTAGTGGGTTTCTGCATGCACTTAAAACAAAATACAAGTCTTTGGTAGGACAAATCAGCTCAAAAGGCAACATAAATATGTCCTTGACAGAATGGTAATGTAGACTTTTATCCTTACATTTGAATGTATATAAATGGATTAGTTAGCCTAAATAGCCTTTTCATTAAAATCTTAGAAGGCCAGACTAGATTATGATTTTTATTTGCATTATGTAGTTAGAATGACTCTAAACTCATCTCTCCATACCCCTGAAACATTGATTTGATTGGAAACCTCAACTGCGTTCCATTCTTGAATATCATCTTTTGGGATAGAAGAGACAGGAGCAGAATAAAGCAGAATCCTGGATGTGAGCGGTTCTCATACTGAGCATGAAAACTGGTGAGATTTTGCACACTGCTGCTTTACTCCTGTGTATTACAATTGCCTGGCTTTTTTTTTTGCTTTTTTTTTTTTTAATTTTTGCTAAAAATCTAGGACCTGATAGAGCTTATAATGCACATGATTGATTCAGGTGCTTACTCCTGCTTACCAACCTTTACAACACATCTGTCCACCATGGAATCCAGCCACTCGATGTATGATTCAATGGGGGACTGCTCCTCCAGAAGGTGATCAAACTCCTGATATACTGGCACATACAGAAAAAATAGCCCAACTCAGTACTTAGATTCCATTTTGAATAAAAGAGAAACAAATCACAAAAAGCCACCAGCAACATCACAAGTTTTCTGTGTTTTTTTCTAACAGATTGCTTAGCTATAACAAATATACCTTTCTTGGTGCTGACCCAATCAGTTTGCTTGGTCTCTTATTTCATTTCTACTGAAAGTGATAGAGTCATTAGAAGTGGTATTTTAATGTGAGCAAATCAGGACCTATTGTTTTAAATTAATATTTTTATTTAAGTTTCAGCTGTCTGGTGTGCCCGGAAGTGAAACCTTTTTGGTGTTCTCTATGAAGAGTGAGAAGCTAGGCCTTGACCCTGGTGATGAAAAAAGGTCATGCATGAAATTGATTTGGAAATGCATAAAGAATCTTCTAAGCACCAAGTGGATGAGTATTGTTGATAAGGTTCTCATCTGTATAATGCTTTACTTGCAAAACCATGATTTAACTGCTGCAAATCACCTATTTGCAATGCCAGACACATACACAAAGAATTTCCATAAACTTCTGCTTCTTCAAAACAAATTGCTACCAATGCACAATTGTTATACCGAATTTATCAAGAAGAGTTTCCAAAAGTAACCTGAATACTTTTTAACCTCACCCAAGTACACATATTCATATATTAATACAGAAAGTAAAAACAATCAAGTCATTCAACTGCATCTCTTAAAACTGCAAGTCTGTAGTTTATTTATGAGAATCAACGACTGGAAGACAAAGAATCATGCACTTTGACACCTTAAGAAACTGTTCCTCAACTCAGCTAAAATAAAAGGCCCAGTAAGTCAAGAAGAAAGATCCTTTCTACCTTCTGTGTTACAGGATGATCTCAATGTGCTATGCATTTCCATTTATGCTTAATTATAAATAATAGGAGGAAGGAATTTCCCACCATAGGAAAGATAGTGAGGGAGGTGGAGGTGGCAAAGCTTAGAGATGATAGCTAGAGAAGTGAGCCAGAGAGGCCATCCGAGAAAAATGCAAAGAACAAGCTCCCTGGCCTCTAAGTTGAATCAGCAAGATGAGCAGAAATGTATTTGCTTCACACCTGACTTTAACTTTGTTTAACTTACACTTGCAAAGACTGGATGGTCAGAAACATTAGCTGGGAAGAAGGAAAATGATGTCTGGGCTACCCTTACCTTGTTTCACTGAATGGGCAACCTCTCTGTATTCAGAACAGCATCACAGAGAAATCTAAATGTTGTCTCCTTACCTGAGTATTTGGCTGGACAAAAACTGCCTGATACAACAGATGAAGTAATTCATATGCTGTGCAAAGAGGGGAGCAAGAGTGGAAAAACAAATCAGTTGCCTGCTTTGCTGGTGGAGCAATGCAACCGTGTGCAACGACCTATTTGAGAAAAGTAACTGTTTAGCCTTTAGTGACTGTTAAAAATACCTCAACAGGACATGAGAAAGACAGGATAAAGAAGAAACCATGTCAGAGACAGCTACCACAGCAGAGCAGGAAAGAACTTCTCTTATACGCAGTGATTTTCCTCTGTTTTTCTCTAAGCTTGCTTATAGGCTTATAAACTTTCTCTTTTTTTCCAGTTACAGTAGCTGGAGATTGTACTTTCTTGGTTATTAATACCAAAAATGTGAAAGCAGGCCTTAATTCCACATCATATGAGTCATACAGACTGTGATCTTTGAGAACATCTTTGGCCAAGTAGAATAAACATCAAAGGGAGGCGGTGGGAATCTATGTTCTAGAGTAATCTCTGTACATATCTGCACATCTCAGTGGAATCCCATCTCATGATGAACATTCCTATTAGGTTACCGTTTCTGGGTAATTGCTTATTGGACTACATGGGCCTAAAATATGGAAAAAGCACATGTTCAAATCCATTAGCATTCAGGAAAATTCCATTTGATTTGATTACACTTAAGTTTGTATTTAAATAGTTAGCACATACATGAAAAGCTTTCATAAACAGTAAGAATTATCTGAATGAGAGCCAAAACTGTTACTGCTACTAGGGATTATAACTTTGAGAACTCTTAGGGTTTTGGCCAGTGGGAGAATGTTGGGTAGATATTGAAAACAGAACAAATGACAGATGCACCCATCTTCTGGACTCCAGTCTTACTATATGCTACCTCCCCTGCTGCCACATCGTTTCTGTCTCCTCAAAAGGGAAGAGGGCCATGTCAGAAAATTAATCAAGGGTTAAGAAGGAGAGGAAAGAGTACCAAGAACCTCTTGCTGGAAAACAGAGCTAACAGAGAATGCAAGACCTGTCCCTAAACTGGGGAGAAGACTTCCAGTGTTAACATGGTGGGATGAGTGCCAAAGTCAACCTTGCAGGGCTCAGTGTACACGTGAAGGTGTCATCCCTCCTCTTCCCAGCCAGTCACTGGAAGAGTTACCCCGCTAGCAAACCTACCCTTGCAGGGCTCCCACAAGTGATTGCCTGGGTTGCTACCCATTAAGGCTGGTTCTGGATAAAAGATGAATGGTCCTCCTCAGAAGAGAGATGGCAATGCAACAGGCAGGTTCACAGAGAAGTGAGGTTATGAATTATGCTAAAGACAAAGCTGGTCACCTCTGGTGCCTCAGAGGGACAAACTCAGTGTGCTTAGGGTTACACTTAAGCTTAAAACTAAGCACACTTGCTGGACAATGCAAGTTAAATTTTATATTTGCAAAAGATCTTTGACTCTTAGACCAATTTGCCAACATCTCCAAAGTCACTTTTCAGTTCATGCCCTTCACTATACTAGGCAGAGCTTGCTCTATATGGGACTTCTACTTACTCATAAAAGTTCAGGCTGAAAGCTTATCCCATCAAATTATCTCGTTTATGAAAACACTGTAAAATTAAGCTTTTTATAAGTAAAAGTTTACAAGAGACTCAAATACAGTGACTTTGGTGTCAAAGCCATTCAAAAGACAACTTTCCTGCAATTCTACAGCAGGAGGGACTAGACTTTATCATATTCAACAGTTAACTCATAGATTTAGTTTGCTCAAGTTCATGGAAAAAAAATCCTCCTGAATTTGGGTGCAAGTTTTATGCCATTGGCTGTTCTGGATAATAGAAAGAAGCTTGTTAATGGAAGAGTACCCAGATTTATGCCTCAAAACCTAAGACCTTGACAGGGCTTTGCCTTACATTTTGATAAATGTCCCTATATTTCTTAAGCCTCCAAGAAAACCAATGGCTGAGAAACCAGTGTTACTTTCACTGAGCTTTGTTTCCAGCAAGAAACCAAGTTCACCTGGCTTTATTTGAGGGTTCTGCTCTTACATTGTATGATGAGCTTTCTGTGTTCCTCCCGTGAGTCCTCCATAGTATAGAGGGTTTGTTTGGTAATGCTATTCAGATCCACATTCCTCCAGTCCTCCAGCATTTGAAATGTGATGTCTGCACTGTGGATCACTGTTCTTGATGCCTGTAATCCAATCCAATCTATTCATTAGTTCATGGTTTATTAGGTTAAAAAATAGGCTTTATCCCCTTTTACGCTTCCTTAGCTAGGCTCACTAAGTTGATTCTCCTCATGGACCCCCACCCACCAGCCTGATGTCTTATGGATGTTACAGGGCTCTCTAACCACAGAGAACTCCTGAGTCATTTTGCCTACTTTAATCAACTGAAAGTATTTTGCTTGCACCCACCACAAACCCTGACGAGCAACCCTAATCTGGTGGTGCTGTTGCTAGATTCCTCAACCTCTGTTTCAGTTTATAAACAAAAAGCAACAAGAAAAATTAAGCCCAAATCAAACAAACCCCACTCAGGTTTGAACCCTCCCCTCTCCCAAACTATGAAGATTCTCATTCTTCCCTCAGCCACATGAAAATGTTAAAGCTCATTTGCCTCCACACCAGACCTGCTTCTTGGCTAGCTGAGACAGGGGTCTGCTGTTGATAATGGGAAAGAGATGGGCTGAGAGGAAAGGAAGTGACACAAGGTCACAGTCATATAACATACACCAGATCTCCGTAAGTTAAGCAGAGATGATAACCCACACTAAGGTTTATCAGCTTCCCCAAGGAAATGATGCATTTGAGGAGTCTTTCATGTAAGTAAACTCTTTGATCTCAGGTCTGATGCAGAAGGTTGTGGTCTCTGTATCTTGATTTCCTCTGAATACCTATGGACCTCCAAAGTTCAGTGATGATTCACCATGTTTGGGAAAAGGTAGCACTGGCACCTTTACCTCCACCACTAAAATAATGGAGAGATCTACAAAGAAGTCCTTGCAGGAGTGGGGTTTTTTTCCCCAAAACTTCTTCCTGTGGGCCTCACCACTCACAGGGTTTACCTGGGGTGTTGGATACACCTTCCAAAAGTGGAGCTTTCAGTTTGACAGGGAAAACAAACTATTTGCTCCAATACATGGGTGAAACATTAATGAGTTCAATGCATCCTCCCCCTTTTTATACTACACAGAATTTGGCCTTATTAATTTTTGATAGGTAATTGTGATCTAAACTAACTGGTGAAAACCAAACACTTCAGAGTAGTTTTTATATTCACTTGCTATTGTTGCAAGAATATTTCTATTTAAAATCCTAGTGGTTCAACTATTTTGTTTTTTACTAATTTGCATTTGATTTATAATGTACAATTAGACTTGGAATTTTTTTGTCAGGCATACAGAAATTTGTCTTGCTTTGCAATAGGTCTGATACAAACCACTCTGAAATCAAAGGAATGCCTCTCATTTGTTTCATGAAAATGAACCACCTCTTCAAATCAAATAATAATTTTGTTGCATAAAAGTTCCCTGCTGAATTTAATGATCAGGGGTTGCCAGTTGTCTAGAACAGCATTTTTTGCTGGATACTTCTTCATTTTGTAAAGGTGGTCACAATAGATATTGGAGACAAACTGCTAACATGATCTCTTCCTCTCTGAGTAAAGTCCAGCCTGCTAATTCATAAAATTGTTTGAAAAGTCAGAAAAAATGGCATTCAGCAAACTTGGGCAACTGAAATATTTACTTGGCAGAGATGATTTAGTGATGTCTGTCGCCGGAGTATTTGTGAGAATCTTCTGGACACTACAGGAAAGAAGAGATAGATATTTACCAACTGTGCTAAATACAGAAAAATATTTCTGAAAACACTAAAATAAAACAAGAACCAAAAAATATATCCAGTTTCCTGCATACAATTGTGGCTACATGAAGTTCATTCAAATAGCCCAGTTTTAACTTAGTTTAAACCTTGACCTCAAACCTTAAATCTGGATGCTCAATCAGTTTTACAGAGGCATATTACAAGCAGTGATTTATAGATGCTGTGAATAATGAGATGACAAGAGAAATGTAGAGGACAATGGAAGAGCTGCGCTTGTTCAGCATAGCAAATTTTCTCTTGATGCACAAAGGAACCGAAGACCAGAAAGAACTGTTTAATAGAAAGAAAAATGTTGGTGCAAGAGCAAGTGGGCATAAAATAATGATAGCTACATCATGTATGGAAATTAGAAAAGGTTGCTAAGCCTTAATGCAAACAAGTTTTGGAGGAGTCTTCTGACTGCACTAGTAGGAGCTAAAATCAGTTTCAGGTAGAATTTGATCAAAGTTTCTGAAAGAGATATACTAACATGGTATGGGGTAAGATGGCCCTGGAGGTCCTTGCCAGTCCTCTGCTCCTATTTTAGCTCTTTCGAAGCAATATGGACCTTGTATTAAGAAATTTCCTATACTTGGATTTTAAAATGTTGTATTGTGCATCTTTTTTCTAAAATCTGTGACTCAGGAACTGCAAACCTGACCAAGGCTTGCAGTTCATCTTGTCAATACCTCCATTTGCTGTGCGCATGATCACAAATTCTGATGAGGAGGAAACAATTGCAGAATCAACAAAGGCTCATGTAAAAGGTAGGATGAACTCAGGTTTTTCCTTATACTAAAATCATGAAAGGCTTGCAGATCTATCCAAACAGGCCTTAGATGCAGCCACTGAGTAGGTTTTCCCTCTGTACTTACATAGAGACAGTTAAAGAGTACAGATTGAGAATGACTAGAAAGTGCATTGTCCATCTCTTTCTCTCTCCCTATAAGATCGGAAAAGATTTTGCTGTTGAAGATTCTCAATATTTTTTAACTGATAAAGATGTGATAAAGCATATTCTCAGCTCTGACTTTGTGTAACTTGAAAAATAAATTAGTAAACAACACCAAAAAAGCTAAAATGAGTTGTTCCAATTTACATCCTGACTGTTCTCAGTAAAATATACACCTAATTTTCCATGCTGATCAAAATAGTTAATCCTTCTCCTAAATTAGTTTTTTTTTTTTTTCTTTTAACTTTGTGGTGTGGAATTTAGTGCTCATGAAAGGCAAAGAATTGAGAGCCGTGAAATAAAGCAGGCTTTATCAATAGGTGATGTGCACTGCAGGCATCTACAAAGCACGTCTGAAAAGGACTAGTGCCCTTTCCTGTGGTGACAGGGTAATTTGATCTCCTTCATTTTTAACTCTGGCACTTTTTTGAGCAAGGGCCTCAAGCTGTATTCAAATTGTGCTAGCCTAAAGGTTTGTTTAATAATTTCCTTTGCCTAATATCATCCCTAATGTTTGCTTACTATCAACAAAATTAATTTCTTATCAGAATCCACAAGAAAGGAAAAGCAATTATTCTCATTTTGAGCAGTGCCTCATTTCACTAAATTAAATTGGTTCTCATGAACAAGTGGAGATTGTAAGTGAATACAAGATTTATAATGCTGACAGGTTTTAATTCCTAAAAGAACACTAGTCTCACTTCCAATTATTTTGTAATCAATAAGCAGTGTATACATTCCAGGTTAATAGGTGAGAGACTGGGCAATACATACATTCAAATTTGATATTTCGTAGGTTTTCTGGTAAATCGTGGAGAGCTACTTTCAGCCACTCATCCAGTTGCTTTGCAAATTTTCGGATCACCTGCGTCAAACTGAAAAGAGAAATCACTACATCAAAACATGTTTACTCTGTGCTTTATACTACAAAATCTGTGAACATGTAAAGACTGAGTCAGTTATTTACAACTCACTATTATGCAGAGTTGCTGACATATTCTGGTTTGTAGGCATGTAGAAAAACTTCTGAAAACATTTTCAGGAAAAGGAAAACATGTCACCATGTTCAAAACCTCACAAAGAATGAAACTGTGGGTACTGCACTGCTTTGATACTTACAAACAGTATTCTTAGCTTGAAATAAAGTCATTCCCACGCTGTATAAACACAAAAACATAAAATCACAACTGTTTAAAGGAGACAACAGATCAAGCTTTGGATTTCAGCTCAGCTGTGCCCACATTTGCACAGATGTACACAGGGATGTGCAAGTGAAGCAACAACCAAGTAAGCTGCAGGCTGAAGCCAGCGAATGGGTCATGATGGTGGGGAGGAATTTCCAAGGCAAGCCCACACAGGTGGGGGAAGTGGGGGTGGAGCAGGACCTGCCTGTTTAGCTCTGCCCAGGACAGCAAGTTTCCTAGACAAGCGAGATTTCTCTCTTCTCCTTTACTACGCTTTCCTGATGGTTCCATCATTTCCTGTCAAACTTGGTAGGCAGCTCATTCAGCCCTTCTTCTTGGAATTGCTCAGTATAAAATGACAGTTTCCAGGAAAAGTCGCAGGGTGTCATGCAGGGCACCCTAACAGTTGGCTCTGCCAGACTGAGCTGCACTGTCTGTAGCAATACTCAAGACACACAAATGAGAGAGAGAGGAAAGATGCAAGGAACTTTCAGCCAGGCAGCTTTTTCTACCTGTACTCCTAACAAACCGCACTGAGAACAAAGCTGGTAAAATAAACACAGCCATAGGCCTGCTCTGCTCCACACAGACACCTACTGGTGCTGCACCCACTCAAACGTGGCCTTTCTGGACAGCCAACATTTGTTCCCAGGAAGTCCCTCAGAAGATTCTGGCTGAGTCAGCAGATTTCCTTCAGGAGCTTCCATTGCAGTGAGACCCTTCTTCACCCCCTCCAGTGCAGGCTATGGCTTAATAGCCACAATCTGGCCCTTTATATGCATTACAAAAGTCTATATTCACACTCAAGTCTCTCCTTATTTGCTATGAAAGAACTAAGCAGCTTGAGAAAAGGACTGCTGTTCTGTTTAATCCTTCCAGTGAAATAGATTTGGGGGGGGGTGAAGGGCAAAGCCAGTAAAAATGTGTGTGTCTTATCAAGGAAAGCCCATGCTTATAACAGGTTTCTTGTGGAAAAAATATTTTGCCTGTACTTTAGCAGTCAGACAGTGGGCATAGGAGAGCAGAACATCATCTTGAAAACATTTGCCATAATTAGAGCCTCTTTAAAATCTTGAGGGCCAAATATACAGCACCAATAATAAACTTCTAGAGTAATAGTCTTAACACATTACTCAACCTCAGGAAAGCATCAGTCAAATAATACTAAAGATGTACACATACATGTAGAAAAAGAGAATGTCCTGACGCTCATATTAGGAAAATCAAAGGGTGAAACAGGTTGACTGCATTCAGTGATTACACTTTTTGCTGTGAACTGCTGATCTCTGTCCTGGTTTACCTATATAAACAAGACTTTTTGGACCCAGATAAGCACCAAGTAGGAAGAGAACAGCGGAGATCTACAGCATGGAATGGAAAAGCGAATTTAGCTTTGAAAAAAAGGAGGCAAATACTTGTTAATATTAATAAAGTAATCCTAAAATCAACATGCATCTGTTCTTCATAGGATAGTATTTAAATTAAACCATTTTGTACAAGACTTCACAAGTATGATCTTCATGTTTTATACTCCTGGCATGCAGAATAACAGTTGGGTTCCAAGAGTGTAAACAGAGACAAATGCTTAGGTTGCAGTGTCTGAATATGCATGTAAGTATTTACAAACAAAGCAGCCAGGCTAGCTCCTCTTGTTACTATAATTCAGAATACTGTTATGCTGTTATCCCAGACTAGCAGAAAAGCACCTGAAATTTCCAGAAGACAGTGTGGCACTCTGCAGCCTGCAGATTTCGGACATAACCTGAAAGTTCGGACATGACTATCAGCTTGATGTTAATAAACCAAGAACGTGGTAGTATCCTTTATCACACAAAAAATAAGTTTTTCACAATGCAGGTCCTGTTAAAACCTGAACATTCAGAAACTTGTCAGCTCTTCAACTCCTTTGAATTGACACTGCGATTTAAACTCCAGAAACAGGTGGCAGCAAGTAGCTTTCTGAGAACTGGTATCATTCTTGAAGAAAAGATGTATAACAAAGACAGATGAGCTAAAAGTGGTCAGTGCTGCTGGCTATACTGACCTGTCAGGTAATGCTTGTAGTACCGTTGGCATCAAAACTCCAGAAATTGCTTTGTACAGAATTGAATCACAAACTCCCACTATATTCACTACAGTTGAAGAACCCAATACGGGCAGCATATGAGGAGGCATCCCTTGCCAAAAGTGCAGAAGAAAACTTTGAACCTGCAATCACAAGAAGCAGCAGGAATGTTTAAGTGAAAATAATCAAAGGCCACAAGTACCATTTTCCTTAAATGACCCTGCTGATATAGTATTTGCTTCAGCCCCAGAGCTGGACTGATGGTGTACAACTGAGGGCAGGCATATTTCTTAACTAGACAGGCTTATATTGTAATGCAGCACACAATGAGATAATCAACCAAAGGGCAAGGAGACACTCTGAGTTGGTGATAGGGTGTCTTTAAGTTACTGCAGTCGACACACTCATGGGTACCACCGTATTTTTACCTTCCATCAATGGCTGGTGAGTGTAACTCTTTGGTTTCCACATGTCAAGCCTTTTTCTCTTTCTTTGCTCTCTGTCCCTGTATACAAAGGAATGCAATCTAGGGCTTGGTGTAGGGAGGGAGAGGATGATAGCACATGGTTACAAGGGTCAATATGCCATTTTCTGTCTTCATTTTGGGAAGAAACACTACACTTTTGGATTTCTTCTTTCCTTCACTATGAAGGAAATAGAAGAAAGAATGGAGAAAGGCAGAAAAGAAAATGGGGAGATGATTTCAGACACAGAAAAATATACTCCTGAAAATTTTAATTTAGGAAATAAAGGTGTTATTAAGTGAATTATATGATCAGTTCTACAGGGGTCAGAACACTGGCATTCATAAGTGGTAACCTTTTGCACACAATCTATACTGAAATAAGTAACCACACCAGGTACAGTAAAGAATATTTGCCATTTATATATTGTTGCTGCTCAGCCCCTCACACACCATTGATCCTGACAAACAGATTCCCTAACAAAATGTAACATCTTACTCTTAAGAAGGTGTTCTGAGACCCATCCAGCAAAACTTCCTGAATATGTGTTACATATTTCTCTCACATGGAAACACCTAGACTGGGTACAAAGACTTAAAAGCGCATCAGCTTTAAACCAGACGAGTGTGAGAATTAAACAGTGAGAGGAAACAAAGGAGGGAATTTCTTGCCATTGTTCAGAAGACAGAGTCAAAAGACCTGTTTCCTTTAATTTTCCCAGGACCTGGATGTCATATTTTAGTCAGACCCTCAGCATGTCCATAGTCAGATTTGTTTTCCTGGACTAGAGGCCTTCTCCACGTGTAGTATAAAACTGCTTGCATTCCAGTAATGTTTTATTTCTCAGCTCTAATTATAGAGCTGTCCGCATGCACTGCCAGAAAACCCTCAGATTCAGTCAGGTATTCAGCAGGTACAGACCTTATCCACATCTAATGATTGCATCAAGTGCTGAGCAGTGCATCTGTTCCCAGCTGCACTGCAGTACAACTGAGCAACTGGGGGACTTCAGCCACAGCTTTCTGGGATGTCTGGGAGGCTGTAGGCCCCCACTGCCCTGCGCCATTGTTAACAGACCAGCAGAGCCCACCATTTTGGCTGTGGCATCTGCCCTGGTTTTGTGCTTAACACTGAGAGGAATTCCTTCAAATGGAACTCACTCCCAACTCAAAGCTTAGGAAAGTGGTGGTGGACACACTTCTTGAGTTGTAAGAACTGATTGTCCAACATCTTGTAAGTGGATATTGCTACTTTAATCCTGCTGTAGAATGATGAGACAAAAGCACTCCCATTGCTTTCGTTCCTCTAACTCACACAGTGTTATAAGTGAGATTTCATGCTATTGGTCACAAACCATGTCCTCAAGTATAGCTATTGTTCATTATTCATGGAAAGGATCAGCCACCACAAAACGAGAAGTTTGTAATATCACATTCAAAATAAGCTCTCAGATCCATTAATACCTTATGTGTCATTAAGCTACAACTGTAGTTTCCAACCATACCTCATCAAAGTTTGCTCTTATTACAGTGTCTAGTATCCTCTGACAGTGAGTTCTGTACATCATAATAAAGGTAGAAACCTGAAAAAAGAATGAGAGGGAAACACACAAAAGATCATTCTACTTAGGAAATCCACTTTTAAAACTATCAGAATATAGAGCACAAAAAAGTAAGTTTTTCTTATCTTACCTATGCACAATTACAAAAATAATGAAATCTGTTAGAGTCTAGTTAGATTAGGTTTAAGATGAGTTTTCTTCTTAAAAGTAAATTCTCCCTTTGAATTCATGGATTTTTCTATGTCAATAGGGATTCTTCAAATGTAAGAGGAGCAAAAAGCCTCAGCGAGATCAAAGACAAGAATGTGGCCCTAATTAGGACATAAAGAACTATAAAACCCTATTCTTTTGTCCACTTTACATTGATACTACACATGTGAATAGCATCAGAAAACTAGCAAGCTCAGCCAAGAGCAGCCAGAGTACTTTTGTCACATGTGCAGATAGGATTCTCTTAATTTCTAGTCTAGAAGGATGAGAAACACACTAAGTTCCTCTGTGCTCAAGAAAGCATCAGAACTGTTTTTCAGTTTGCCATCGAATGTGTTTGCAGACTAAAGAGCTATAACATATTGCAAAAACAGTTACCCTCAAACGTCACCTGCTGCATGTAATGTAACTTTAAAAAAAGTGTGCACGGGCTTTAGAAATATTGTACAGTTGATAGCATCAGCTGCCTATTTTAAGGGAAGATATTTCTTCCTATTATGTGAAGTAATTAAGTCCCCCATAAATAAAGTCAAAGTATTATTAAACTTACTCTAATTCAAAGTCTTTATATTTTAGATAAAGCTTTCATCCAGAGCAGGGAAAAAACTCAAGACTAGCCGAGAAAAGATTTCCAAAGTGTTACCTTCTCCTCTGGCAGACTGGCTGGCAGATTTAGATCTTTGACATTTGGAAACTCTGGCAGTAATGTTCCCAGTTTGGACCGTGGTGAATACGCCACTGTCTGTTTGGTTACTTCTTTTTTTCCTGTTTCGTTGACCCAGGCTGCTCCTTTTTTAGAATACATCACATCATAATACTGGGAGTTTTCTTTCACTGCAATTCCATAATAATGGTACCTGATACATAGAGATGTATATTTTATAAAGCAGATTGTTTAAAAATAAAAAATAATATGGGGTTAAGAGGAACTGATGATGCTAATGATTTCTACAACAAAACAGAACGCGCATTAGCTTATATATTATAAACAAGCATTGATTCAGTAGCACAATATTGTGGTAATATCTTGGGCTTCAAATTTTCATTCTTTCTGGTAAAAGTAGCTCTGTTCAGAGTTAATAAAGCTGACTGTTGCAGGGCAGGAAAATAATGGACTTCCATTTTTTTTTCCTCCTTATTAAAAAAAAAAGCATCCTAAAGCTGCATGTTGGCAGAGCTCTGCTGTGCAGCTGCTCTTTTAGTTTAGCAATAAGCAGAGGTACAGACCCTCTGGAGTGGCCCTTCTGTTGTTATTTCAGCTCCCCGATTCTCAGACTGTTGAGGGCTGGTTTGATCCCTCAAAAACATGAGTCTTTATTGCAAATTAGTTGATCAGAAACATTCCAAAAATTGAAAACACTTTAATGAAAAGAGAGAGGGGAAAAAAGGCTTGTGCTGGAAAGCAATGAATGGTAGGAAATGTACAGTTCAAAATTATTTGGTCCATAACTTAGCATCAGTACTGGGCTTAGACCAGGGAGGGATACTACACAACACTGTAACTCTGTCTGTGCAGACCACACTGGGATTTACACAGTGTGGCTGTGCTATAAAAATGGATTGGTGGCCTTATGGCACAGGTTTGTGCTACAACTTAGCTTTATTATAGGTGTTAATGGAAGCACTGATTTTCCAGTCTAACTCTTGCATCAGAGTGACAAAGGAAATCTTATTCCTTCCATAATTTGCTGACTTCTTTCAGTTTCTCAGCTGTAGGCACCAACTCATCAGCTAAATATTTAATGATTACAAAAGACATCACAGAATTGTATTGTTTGTATACTTTTTATTCACCCTACTTTCCTAGAGGGAATTTTCAATGATCTTCCAGTTCTTTCCTTACAGCCTACCAAAAGTCTATCAGACCATGATGAGGCAGTCTTCTGGATCCCACTATGGTGGCAGGAAAAGTTACCATCTCTAGACGTTTGCTCTACTCCCCAGACAGTTACTGATTTCAGAGTGCTGCCACCAGATCTGTTCCCTTGAACATACCCTAGTTTGCTTTAGGCAAAATCAGCTGGTTTTACAAATGTCATCTATTAAATTAATAAAATAGTAGCGTCTGAGAGATGGTAGTTTAAACTAATTCAGGTGACCTTTTTCCTTTTTTCACTCACAGTCATTCACTCACAGATTAGTGCATGTCATAATCTCCAGCAGAAAGTGGTGGCAGAGCTGGAAGCCCTAATCTTGTCTACCAGCACAGATGGGCTGAGAGGAGGCCTGGGGAGTTGTAGCAACCTTCGAGTACGTGGCTCCCTTACCACGCCCACTGAGGATGTTCCACATCGTCTCTTAAAAATAAAAGCTATCTTGAACTCAATATTGAATAATCCAGGTGAGATTTATTAAAACATTAAGCTGATGAGGTATGAATGGAGATTTCCTCCCTTCGGTACCTTAGAAAGCCACACTATAGACTCCAAATCTGCCTGTCAGGGTTTAGGCCAAAATGTGTATTCCACACCAGGCTGCGCATTGGTCTTAACCTGTTACAGATAGATAATGGCAAGTTTGTGCTAACACCGGAGTTATAACACCAGCTGTACAAGTTTGGCTTTTTAGCTTGAATGGTAACAACTGCAGCTTGCAGTTCAAGTTGCCCAGTTCGGTCTCTAGCAGCTGTCATACATGTACCGCATGTAAGAGCCATAAAGCTCACGTACGTCCTGTGCGGTACATCTGGGGTTGGGGAAACTGAAAGGAAATACTGCAGGGATCTAGCTCCACAAATTGCAGAGGGAAAAGGGGGGGGAAAAAGGGGAAAAGGTCACAGCAGGCAGGACTGCAAAAGTTCTAGCCCGACTGAGAGGTTTGTATAACTTAAATGGGGTCAGTCTGTTATATCAAGCTTCCTCTTAAACCAATTCAAGAAAAAAATGAATGAAAGCCTGGAAAATGCAGTAGAATTTCACTGTGCATTATTTAATTTCTGGTATATTTCACTTGGCAGTAAGCTACACAAAGTTTTCCAGGCAGCTTCAAAATCATATAGACAGCAATAGCCAAATTAACTGTGAAATTTCTCCAGATAGCTTCTTCTTTCATTAATTTTACCACCCCAAATGGCAAAAACTCACTGGTGCAGTTTAGAAAGATTCTTTTGCAAGCACTTTTCTGTGTTTCTATCAGAAAAAAAAACCAACCCCAACTTAATTCAACAAATAGGGCTTGAAAGTTTGATCTGTAAAAGAATAATATGCAAACTATTATTTTTCTGGTAAATAGTGGGAATGCTTTTTTCTTTAACGGATCTGGTATCTGCAGCACTCCTTTAAAGAAAGAAGTAAAATTCCCTTCACACCATGTACTTTCCATCAGTTTAACTAACCTCTTGTGTACATAATTGAAGAGTTTCAAGCTACAGTACCAAAAGAAATTGGCTTTTATGTTTAGCTGCCTTCTCATGGCTCACCTGTGGTGGAACTGTTTCTAAGCTCAGGGCGATAGAGAACAGCTGCATGCTTACAGCAATAAACCCAGCTGCAAAAAAGAAAGCCTCACAACTGATGACCAAAAGTATAGCACCATTGTAGCTCTGAACTTTGTAATGTTACAAGGCAGCCGTGCTATAAAAAGACTGAAGGCAGAACAGTGTGAAGTCAGATAATCTTAACCACTTCTATGGCCGAATTTCCTTTGGCAGTAGCAGGGAAGTGGAATGAAAATCATACTGGCAGCAATCGGTCAGCACAGTTGGTGATAAAGGGACTGAAGTGTTAATGCCTGAAGTAATTTCTCTACATAACACTTAATTGGAATGCAGTCAGATGTTTCTGAAAACAAAACCAGAGCTGAGTTGCAGCTGTGCTGGGTATAGCAAGGAGTGTATTTATTGTAAATAAGTATACTGTGCATTTAGCGTGTGTCTGTTTATACTTCTCCCCTTCATTGGATGAAATGAGAATGACTCCTCTGTATGCTATAATCCTTGGGATGTTAATCGTTGACGAAGACGTAGGCATCCTCTTTTGGAGCAGAAGAACTCAATTTCATACCTACTGAGGCTGTGAAATTTGAGTGACTATGATCTCCTTCATAGGGGTGACCAGAGACTCTCAGGGGCCAAAGATTTTGCAGAGCACAGAGACCACGCTTTACAGAAACCCTTTCTTACTTCCTAGATAGGGAGCAGAAGCATTTGCAGAGGTGGCATGAAAGGAGTATGTAACCTGAAAGCCCCTCTCATAGGCATGCGGGTTAGGGGGAAAATACACAAGAAATACTAAGTCTCATTCATTTTTAGCCTCATTAGGAGTAAAGAGAAATAGATTTTGGAGACACAAGACACCTTCAGTCAGCAGATCAAGAACGTCTTGCCCCTCTGAGAAACTCCTGGAGCTGCAAGAGGAACTCCAGTTTGGAAATACAGCAGTGCTCATTTCTTTCATTAAATGGGAAGACAAATAACAAAGTTGTAGCCAACGTCAGCATGATTTGATGGCTGACAGTGGCTCAGCCATTTATCTCACATAAATGCTTCCATAAAGCAACTGGTGCACACTTTCACCTCATCTTTCTGAACTTCCAAAGAACTTACATTTAGTACTAAATCCTGATTCTCTGAGTCCAGACCTATCATACTTTCCTAATATGCTGTGGGACTAGCCCAGAATTTGAACCTGAGAGATTTCTGGTAGCTGTTATGACTGATGTTATGGTAGCTCTGTATTTGCATTTGGGAAGAGATTTCAAATCTTCAATTAGCTGCTTAAATATGACTACTCTAGAAAAAGAAAGTTTAGTTATAAAAATTAGCAGAATCTCAAGACGGGGGAAAGGACATTTGGTCCCATCAGAGAGATACTGCTTGGCATGGACCACTTGTTAGAAGAGTAAAGTTAATTTTAATGGCATTTCTTTTAGCATCTTAATTACTTTTTTTCCTTTAAAGAGTGGGTCATTCTAGCTTTAGTATGCAAGTCCAGTTCTCATAGCATATTTGTTTCTCAGTGTTTAGCAATATTGTGTTTCTAGGCTTTGCTTTGAAAGAGAAGCTTTACCAGCAAAAGTTAGCAAACATGCTGTCCCAGCTTTTCGTTTCACCCTCCATAGTTTTCCAGTTCTGATCTACAGAGACTGCCCTTAGACTACCTTGTAGGATTCTATGAAAGCCAATCAATAAAAGCAGAGGGATAGGTATATATATTTTAGCAGGCTTAAGTTTGCCATAAAAAGATCCAAAGCTCCACTGGAAAAATTTCATGGAGTCTACAAGCAGAAAAAAAACCCAAAATGTCACTATATCCTCTTTATTAACTGGTAGAATCACATCTTGTCAAAAACTGGAAAAAGTCAAATGCTCCAGAAAGTGCATTGTTCTTTCTGAATCAATTTCTCATTCTGGAATTAGGATGAACTATTTTCAGGAAGTACTATCTTTTGGGTAAGGCAATAAAATAATTCCTTGATCACTTAAGGATATGTTGGATTGCATTACATGGGGAAAATGGTGGTTAAATTCAGGTTTGTGGACAATTTCTGTTTAGGCCGACATATGTTCCTACCTAAATTCCAGATAGCATTCTGCTGCTTGTCCTCTAAACTGAAACGTGATGTTAACCAGCTGTCATTTCCCACCCTCCAACAGTAGCTCCATTACTACTGGGTGTGACTGTCCTTTGCATTGCGTAAAGGGAGACGAGATGAAAAACAGTATAGAAACAATATGGAAAATATTGCTGATGAAATCAATGAAGTCTCCATTAGACTACCTTTGCAGGACCATCACAGCTGAATCAATAAGACAACGTAAAGCCTATAATAGAACCTCCATCAAAGCTGGGTTTTAAGTCCACAACTGGACAAGTCATTCCCTGATCTTATACTATTCTATTCACTACAGCCGGAGCCAGAAGAGGCCCTGTGTGAGATGATAATAATACCATACACTGCTTACTTTGATTGGCCTCTGGTCCCAAGTCGTCTTGTCGTTAGCTGTGGAAACTGTTGCCTTATTATCTGCAGGTAAATAGAACTAATATTAGAGAAAACGGAAACGGATATTTACTGACAATTTAATATAGACTGTTAAGACAGAAGAGCAGAAAAACTGTACTGCAATGTCAGCAAAATACATGGCAAGAGAAATAAATTTAAAAAAAGCTTTTGATATTTTCCATCACTGAAAGAGGAGAAATAAATTTTAAAATTCAGTATAATTCCATTAACTACCATTAATTTAAATAAAGACTTTCTGAAGTTACTGGAGTAGAATATATTACCTTAAAATCTAAGATCAGTTCTGCCTCTAAACTAAGGAGGATTGTACTTAGAACTGGCCTACTATTTATTTATGTCAGTTTGCAGGATCAACAAACTTGGTTTTGCTGCAAATAGAGGAAACTCTTCTGAGAGTTTTGGAAGCCACAGTTCTTGAAAGACCTTCACAATCCTGCCATTAAACACCCCTTTTTCTAGAATATGATTCCCTGAAAAGATTTTGGTATTTGACAGGGGCACCACTTCTACCAGGGAAGACTCGCTGTTACATTTGTAAAGATAGCTCATAATCAATTTATCCTCTATGGAAAACAAGTTCATCTCAGAAACAGCAGGTTATCATCAAGAATCTGGACTCTAGTTTGTCAGCAGAGATTAAAAGAACATTGTTACTCTGAAAAAAACCCAAAACTTCTTTAGTGCCACATGCATTTAAGGAAATGGATTAATGAATGTAGATTGTCCCTTCAGTAATCACAGCCTCTGTCAACCAGGCTAGCCCTGATTAAAAAGCTCTGCTGTAGTTGCTGGAAAAGCAGCAGTCAGCACCTCACAGGATTTGGACCTGTTTCTCAGTGTGCTCTGCAGTAGAGGGAAAATTCTTCTGGCAGAACAGCCATGCAAGAAAGACTGCAGTAATCCTTGAGGATTCACTTGCAAAAGGAATGTCTTCCTTTTTTAATTTATAATCTATTTTAATTGTTTTCATTACAAAAATTGCTAAATGTTTCCTCTTTTGGGAGTACACCAACTAATAATAAAGGAAAACAGGCATACAAGACAGAATACAACTGCTCAACCAGAAGAAAACATCAATTAAAATTGATTCAATATTATAGATTTTTTTTTCTTCATGAGGCATTTTGCCACTATGATAAATATTTAATCCTGATTGATGACTGAAAGCTCTGGAACAAGTATTTGGATCAAAAGGTGCTATACAAATAAAGACATTACAATGTCACATATTTGACCATTTCTTCAGTAATATTTTCTTCGGCAAATGTACAATCAGCTTCCCTTTTTATCATGTAAAAATTGTCCTGTGTTGGTTTCCAAGAGCCTTGCACAACGTGGCTGATGTCAAAAACGCAGCATAGACTCGGAGTCGCTAGGTTGTTCAGCTTTAATTTCTGGAGCAAAACTTCAGCAAACAGTAAAACACTTTTGTGGAGCTGTGAAAGTTCAGCCTAGCTGTTTGATAAATGAGCAGACAGGCAAGCAGCCCTTCTTTCTTTTTTTGTATGGATTCAATGAAGCCTGCCTAAAGAACACCACATGCTGTTCCAGCTACTGATCTAACATTCCGCAACATCTCAGCCTTCCAAATTCCCTTTAATTACACATTAATCCCACCCCTCTTTCTTTCATTTTCTGCAGACAGGGTTGGGGGCTCCACAAGGCTGTGGGAAAAAAGGCAGTGTTGAAGAACTACTTTCTGAGGATGGGTTTTTTGGGTTAGAGGATTTTTTTTTTTGTGGCAGTTATCATTCAGAAAATACCATTCCTCTCAAAAAGTTGATTTTACAGCAGTAGACTCAAAAATAAATCTTAATATTAGAGATACTTTTATCCTATTTATTCCTTTGGAACAACATGAACCCATATTACTTTCAAAGTCTTTCTAGTAGTGATGAAGTGTTACAATGCACACTGTAAATGCTGCTTTATGAACCATATGCCATGGGAGTTCCTGGGATTTAAATAAATCAGCCAGTTTCTACATACCAGGGCAGAGGTGGTCAGGAAAAGAGAAGAAAAATGGAGCAGCTGATCAGATGATCCTTTTTTCTTTTCTTTGTTCGTTTCTTTTTTTAAGTCCAGCACATTTTAAACAATGAGATACACCTTTCAGAATACACCTGAAAAGTATGCATCACTTCAAATATTCTTTACCAATAATTAAAGAAATAATAATCTAGCAAACCTTTGAAAAAAAAAAAGTGAGGACTTTTTGATCTAATGGTGCATGTGTAAAATATGTATAGCATTGCGTACTCAAGCTTGGGTGCTGGCACACACGAGCATGAGTATTTATGTTTATGTTTGGAATAAAACAAGTCAAGTACTAAATTAACTAGATGTTCATATAAATGTTTATATTCAGCTATATTCATGTAAATCCCTATGTAATGATATTGCCAAAGGCAGTGAGATTTCCCTGAAAGGACAGAGGAAGTCAGATCAGGCAGAACAAAGTGGAATTTGCTGTGTGCTGAAATCAATGGAAAAAGCAGAGAGTCCAAAATGTTGCTTTTAAAATCATACTTTCAGCCTGAAAAGTCCCTCTAAAAAATACACCATCATTGTGTTTCGCATTTATTAAGTTTTAAAGACCTACAGAGAAAGTGAGTTCATTTTACAGTTTGGTGAGGAGGGAAGAGGGTTCCTAATTGCCAGACATGAAAATTCAGGTTTGAATCTGAAAACCAAGCTGGACCATTTTCCTTTCATCACTGCAGTGGAGTTGTGCAAGCAAACGAATCAAGACCAGACCATGCAGTTTGAGCTGCTTTCTGAATGGAGCCCAGACTCTGGTTCTCACAGCAGCGCTGGCTTCTCAACAGAAGCAGTGGTAAAAAGATCTCATGGGTGGTATCCAAGGGAATTTTGGAGTGAACAGGCATTTTACCATTGTCCTTCGATGGAACTGAAATTTCATCTCATATTTCTCCAAAGTGACCGCAAATCCAGCTGCCCTATGAGATCTGCTGAGTAAAAGGGTACAGGTTTTACATTTTCCAAGTAAAATTCCACCTAAATTACGTGGCAGTTTTGACTGTTAGACATTTTTTTATGCTACTTGGCTTTTTGGGTTTGAGACAGATGTAGACCAGGAGTTTCACATGCAAATAACTTCTCTCCCTACTGTTAGCCTCAGAAATCAATGCTCCTTCAATTTCTTTCTCAGTTACTAAACTTCACTTGTGTTCTCCATCTCTTTCCTCTGTGCCCTGCTCAAGACCTGATCTTGCCTTCTGCCTATAGAAGATCTTGTATGCCTTTATTGATTTAAAAAAAAAAAAAACAAAGAACTGCCTTATGTTTTTGCAATTACACAGTTCTTTCAGTGATTGCCTACTGTATACGTAAGAGCCAGATAGAAGTAATTACATTATAAACCAACATAAATATAGTTTACACCTTTTCAGGGGACTAGTATATCCAGGTCAGCATTTGTTTAACCCTTTTGCAGACAACCCTGATACATAGTTTTAGGAATGCCTGTGCAGGTAGAACAAAAGGGGCCGGTCTTTCTGACAGGCAGTAGCCTTTCCACTCTGAATGTATGGGGCAGCCAAATTTAATGCAGGAAAGAAAAGTCATCTCATATCATTCTTTCACACAGATATTACAACACTGGTAGTACAACATTCTCGACATATATTGCACAGATCTTGGAGCTAATTGGACTTTTAATCATGTTTTGGCTTTTTAAACCTAGTAGAGGTGTTTGAATAAACTTGAATTAAATATCTAGTTACTTGTACTTCTGGTCGTTCTTAAAACAATGGAATAAAAATGAAATAAGTTACTTAAGTATCCATGCCAAACGGATAAAGCTTTATGAGCAACAACTAGAAAAATGCACTTCCTCTGTAAAGGTCTGTATTGCAGTCTGCACAACCTATTAACCTTAGACATGGCTAACTGCAGGACTCGTTCTGTTAACCACAAATGGCTGCAAAGGTACATTCCTTCATCCTGATTACTGCCAGCTGTAATTTCTGCCACTGCATCTCTCCTCACATCTCCAGCACTGTGACATTCCAACACAAGCAGAGCCAGCCCCAGCTTTAAAATGAGGAATGTATTGTCTCTTCTGCCTTCATCCCTACACTCTGACCCATCACGCCTCATTGCATTCACTACCAAACTGTGAAATTTGTGTTTCCCAATTACTCCATCTAGATTCTTCTATGATATGAGATGCCAAAGCAAATCAGGGAAAAAAGCCCAAAATCATCTTATAAAGCATCTTATAAGTATGTGTTCACGCTAACAAATAAGGGTGGAAGAAACCAGAGATGTCTGGAAACTTCTGAAGTAATTTTGTCCTCCCTCCCTATGTCAAAATATTAAATTCTGCTCTGGGGCAAATAGGCAGAGGATGACTTTTAGAAGTGTTTTCCCTGAGTAATTTAAATTGCTACTTTTCAAAGCATGTTCATTTTGTTAGTGCATCTGATTTAGAGGGATGTTATTCTTCATGACTCTTCTTCCTAATTGAAATAATCCTAGCCATGCTTCTAGAACTTCCCAGAGTAATGAAAGAAAATCAAATTAAGTCACAACCCAACATTTTTATTCTGCCAGAATGAGAAATGGATCACAGGCTCCAGGCTTTGGAGCTCTGGGAGATTCTAGAGAGATTCAAAATACTGTGGATTAAATTCTCCTTCCTCTGATAACAATTTGTCATAACAGGACCTGGCTCTATTTATCTCAACTCAAGTTTCAAGTCCCATATCTAGAAGACATGCTTTGCTTTTACGAAGTCAGGTACAGAAAATCTGTGTTTATTTACCAAATTCTATTGTAGTGTTTCAGTCTTAAACTTCTTTGCCATGGCAGCAGGAAAGAAACCAGTGATGCCAAATATAACTATACTCCCACACAGCTACGCTTTCCTTATTCTCAGCACTGTGAAACACAAAAACCACTGATATCCTTAATCTTATATGGTAAGTGTAGGAGTTTTAAGCTTGCTCACCATTGGCCTTGTATGCTCCAGCTGGATCATTCTGGGGTTTCCTCATCTGCTTCAGTGCTTGTGAAAATCCTGCCCTGAGACAATCTGTTAATAATGACACCTGTGCTAACAGGTACCTTTTGGCTCAAAGATGACTGGGAACTGGCTTAACAACACATTACCTTGAGGAAAAGGTCAGGAAAGCTTTGTCCCAAGAAACATCCACTGATAGGAAACAGCATAATCAAATTAGTCCATTGTAAAATATCATTCCTGTCCCCCAAATCCACTAAACTGTGCAAAGAAAAGGAGAAGAGGTGTGACTGTGTCTATACACTCTCTCCTCCTTCCTCATTTACTTGCATGGCCCAGAAGAGAAGATTGTAGTGTACAGGTCCAGTATTCTTGACCCCAGACCTGTTGTCTGTTTAGACTCAGTAACCTTCCCATTTCTCTTCACTCACTTTCATCATTTTGTGGAACAGGATGTGGTCTAGCTGTAGGGTAAGATCTTGTTTCTAGCACTGATACATCTCAACTGCAAAGCAAGTCAGAGAGTCCTGCTGGCACTTTCTTTAATGCCTGTGCCCAATTCTGCCTGCTGCAGAGATTAGACACCCTGAGAAGCTCCAACCGAACTGGACCCTTTAGCAAAGCTTGTGAGACTTCTCCTCAAATTCATCTATTAACAATCATATTCTCCTTCAGCAGCTCCACCAGCCAGATGGAATTCAGCCTAAGGCATGATCAAACAGATTACTGCATCCCAACAAAGCTGCAAACATTGAATGCTCTGACTCGGATGCTTAGCTGAGTTGCAGCCACTTTCAGTACTGTCTTGCTGAAGCCAAGCAGATCTAAACCCCTGCGCAACTCCCTCTGCTCTGTACTGATGCCAGCACGCTTACTGCCTTCACCCAGCATATCTGTGGGAAAAGGCTGAGCGCCAGCGTCCCTGCACTCTGGCAGACCCTGTGCTGTAAGAACAGCCTCTGGGACATGTTGACAAGGCATGAGGTAAAGCAGCCCAGAGACCGTTCTACTTGATGCTGAAGACCTAACTAGAAGCCAGATGCTTGAAGTGGCAAAGCCAGTAAAAATCCCTTTGCTAAAGGGCAAATCTTTGGGAAAAGGAAAAAGTCACACCAAAGAAACTGAGGCATCCTTGCTGGTTTTCTTACTCCTCAAGCTCAAGGATTTAAAGACAATAGTCGGCAACCTGCAATAATACAAGGGATCTGTGAAGCAGAGCCAAGGGGTCAAAGAGCTTTCCAACTACACTATATCCCTGTTCCCCACACCTATATGATTGCTTGCTTCTGTGATACTTGTGTTATTATGGCCTCAGAGGAGCTTGGACTAGAAGATTCTGCATCAGGAACAAAAGCCGTACTGGTGTTAATCGTCCTTCGGTCAGGAACCTTAGCTGTTAAAAAAGGGGTGAAGGAAAAGCAGGGACTGCTCAGATAGCACTGACAGACCAATACTGTCCTTTAATGCAATAACAGAAACCACATCCTCAGCTTTAGATTGATTTTTCCCCAGTTCTATTTTTCTTTTCTATATTGACTAGAAAAAAGTCTAATAAAAAAACATTCCATATGTAGTCATGGTTCATAATAAAGCAAGTGCTGTTTTAGTCTATCAGAAGAGAGCACTAAGAGTAAATTTGGCTTTGCTATACCAGTTACTATTAAGGCTACTTAGGAGCAAATTGAGATTATAGAGCAAAAAAAAATACATCTTCAGAAGTATCTCCTTAGGCACAGCAGGCAATTCCAGATGTGTGCATTTCAATTAAAAGACAAAACAGAATGCAATCACAGTGCAATGCCAAAGAGGTTTAAGTAAGGCTACTTGTCTGTCCTTTTTAAATGTCAAATATATATAGTACGATAGCACAAAACTGTAAATCCTATTTATGCTACTCATGCTTGGTGGAGCAGTCCTGCTGGCAAAATTTCTGTGCATAGAGACAGTGCACAGTGATAAAAGAGGACTCTGACTGGTACAACCTGTACCTTCCTGGAGCAAAGCAAACTACTGAGAAAAAAAAAAAAAACAAACCACTTTTCTACTGGTATAACTGTGCCTTGGCCCATTTTTTGGAAATGGGGTGGAAATACTGGTCAAAAAGGTAAGAGATCTTTCCTAACAAATATTAAAATCTATTATGGACATTACCCTTTTCTATTTAGTGAAATAAATTTATTGGCGTCTGATTTTCACCTAAAGTACAGCCACTTAGGGAGCAATAAAGAGGCTCTAAAATTTGTGTAAGCATGCATCCATGTTAAACCTCTTTATGTTGCCAGAGTGATGTAAAGGGACCTCAAGCTGGGGGAGAGCCACCCTGCAGTGTCAGCATCCTTCATTTTCCTTTTCAAATATTATTTTACTATTGCTTGTGAAAAGACATGTCAGGAAAGCACGAAAAGGAAAAAAAAAGAAAAATAAAAGAGGAAAGTATTTAACCTGCAGGGGGCATATGGGAGTTGTGGGAAGAACACTTCATGAGGATGCAAGAGGTTGCACCACGAGAAACTAAACGTTCTGTATGAGAGGTGTGGCAGAGGCCGGGAGGTGACTTAGCGCTGCACAGTAAATTTAAAGCAGTGAACCGAGGACACAGAGGACAGGAGAAGCGGCTGTAGAGGAGAAAGATAACATCTTCAAGAGGCTTGATTAAGAAAATAAGGTTCATACAGGGTCTCAAAAGAAATAAAGAACAAAAATGAGTGCTGGCTGAGGAAAAAAAAAGTGAAAGAGAAGCTCAAAGGCCTGCCAACCCAGCTGAACATCTGGGTGACATGCTACAGCTAAGAGAGAACCAGCAAGCCTTATGGAACCCATCCATGCGCAATAGCTACTCAGGGACTTAGAAACGCTCAAAAAGTTCCTGCTTTTTAAGTAATTTATTTGATCCAGTGAAGGCCCCAATTCAGAATGAGTTAGTATTTGCAAATAAACTGAGTGAGAATAATGAGTCAGAGCCTTCAACCACCATAATTCCTTGCTCAGTGTATTAATCATCACTGGCATTTTATGTTAACATGTTGCTCAGAAAAAACCTACACCTGCTCAGCCCTCCCTGCTGCAGGCAGCGGCAGAACTTCCAGTTGGAAGCACCTTAAACTGCTCTCCGAGTCCACAGGGTCCCGGAGCAGAGCCCGAGGCATTTGCAGCACAGGGCTGAGGGACACAAGGTCACCGTCTTTTTTAAGTGACCTCAGCAACAGGGCTTTCACTCCTTCAGCCTGACAACTAACTCACAGTCTAAACATGTTCCCTGTGAGAAAGCTTTTTCTCATATGCAACATCTTATTGTTAATAACTCAGTGACATGCCTGCCCTTCCTCACTTTACTTCCCTGTCTTCTCACTGGTTGCATGGAAGAGTTTCACTTACTCTGCTTCACTTTTGGGTGAACTCATGATCACGTTGAATATAATACGTTTTACTGCCTACAGTAAGAGCCGAAGTTTAACACCAGAGTCTCCACTTGCTGAGGCTGAGCTGTAACCAGCAAACACAGGGCCCTCCCTACTCACTGTTTAGTTAAAGTATATGGGTAGAAGAGTGCTTGGTCCTGTCTTTTGCGGGCAAGAAAAAGTTCTGTAATGACAGACTGGGTAGTGTAGGTATTAGCAGATTGGCAAATGCTAGTAGAGACAGAACTGCCGGCAATTTTCACTTATTAATTTGTTATGTAAAGCACTAAAATCTCAGCTAATATAATAAAGCTACAGCTCCATTTATCATATAAGAATATATCACATTAACCACCCTATTAGTCTTCCTTATTTTATGTGTACTTTAAGTGGTTTAGGAGTATAGGTTGCTTTTTTAAAGCTGTTTATTTATACAGTAATTCTCTTTCCTCTTCTTGTTACTTTTGTTGTTATTAGCCTGGTTTCCTCAGGAAACAGTCCATGAGATATTACTGTTTCTCTGTTAATCTCTCCACTGCCCAGACAAATTTTTGTTTTGCTAATCCAGTATTACCAAAGGCCTGAGGTCTAGTCCATGTCCTAGAAGTTTAATAGAAAATACTGGCTGGATAGTGGGGAGAACATACTGACATTAATGCTGAGGACAAGACAGGGAGGAAAGCTCTACCTTTTGCTGAGCCATTTGGCACTGCCTGACTGGACAACCATGAGTATGAGGCAACCAGTCAGCACTTCAGCTGCTTCTTGCCCAGCTGGGCAGACAGAGACAGACATGAGACAGACAGACATGAGAGAATCTAAAAATAATGTAGAAAGAAGGTGTAGCAGATGTGTGAGCAAACTGAAAGAAGCAAGGCCTTGATGTAGTGACCGGGATCTGGAAGTAATTGAAAGTATTGCAGGGATATATGGAGATATTATATAAGATTTAGGTAAGGTTATGGATTTTGGGAACATAGGAGATGGTAGGAAACAAGGTCCATTAGTTCAGCTGTTCAAGAATAAGTTGTGTGTTTTCCCTTCCATGCTCTCTTGTGGATATATTTGACTTATATCAGGCTCAAGAAGTACACATGGGTTGAAGCGTTGTCTACAAAACCTTAATCTGGAGACATCACTTTCAGGCAAGTTTCAGTCTTGATACCACTGTCTCCAGTGGTATCTTTAAAAGCAAAATCAACACTGTTCTGTTATTTGAGGTGTAACTGAGTATGTAACAATACACTAGGGTGTTACTTATTACAGATTGTTTTAATGTGCTGAACTCCACGTCTCTTTCTAAAAACTATCAGTCTGTTAAATAAAAAGCCTAAATGTTTAACATTGCCCACAGAGCTAAAGTTCAGAGATGAATCATAAATTCAATGTGGTTTATCAAAAGGCGAACTGTCTACGATTGCACAGAACAACTAACTCCTTTCTTTGGAGGAGATGACAGCTGCAGGGCTCTTGATGATTTCCAATGAGGACAAACATGTCTGTTTCAGCAGCTAAGTGCGGAAGCCCTCAAATAACACCTATTTCACTGCACTGCCTCCAAGGCATTTATGCAACACACATTGCCAATACAGTATTTAAGTCACATAATAACAACTCTGTTGGCTAAAACTTCACACATGTACCTGCTCCTAAGTAGACTGCAAACTATTGATTGAATAAAGTGGGTGTCTGCCTTGCAGATCTTTCTGATTGTGCAGTACATTTTCTTAGCAATAATAGGTTGGAAAGAATCACTGGGGTCTGCTCCGGGATCTGCAGATGCAGAAGTCTGTTTCACTTCAGTATTTGTGTCAGTGTTGCCTGAGGTTTCCTGGACACACCTGTACAGAAGCTTCAGTTCCCAGATACAAAACTAATGGCCACGTGAAGGACTAGTTTGAGAAAGTACTAGGATGATTCTGTATGGCTTCCTCTCCACAAAAAGGGAAAACAAATTCCATGCATCAGTGCTTCGGAACTTTATTGCAACCAAGTGGAAACCACTTGGAACACAGCACATGAAAAACACACTGGAATGCCATGACTTTTGGATGGAAGACACTGTACCTGCCCTACTAGGTCAAGGTACTCCTACTGATAAACAGGGGTATGTGTATGAGGGACAAGGGAGAAGGAGGATGGAGTAATATACAGTGTAACAAGACTGCCACATACCGAAAATCAGTGAAGTCCCTGGTAAATTCATGTTCCAATGAAATGATTTCAGAATATTTACACCTTACAGTTTACCGAATTTTTTAGCAGCAGCAAAAGTAGCATCGTGTAAATTTTACCCATGTTCCAAATGTGTTAGCCTGCATGAAATCTGTTTCTTGTTCTCACTGTTCCTAAATTACATGTTGCCACTCTACTTACCACTTGGTAGCAATAATATGTACAATGAACAATTTCATTCACACTTATACAGTGTATTTAAACACAAACCTAACACAGAATCAACTGAGCTATGCAGGTCTTTAAGACACAACAAACGTAATATTACAACATGGTACATTTTACTTGCCTTGCTAAACTGCCTACATAAAGATGCACTGTAGCAAATGACACCTCATTAAATACATTCTTCTCCTTCACCTACTCTTTACACAGTCACTTACCCTAGGAACAATTTTCCTTCTTTGAATACCCAGCACTTCTATAGAGCAAATGTTGCCAACACTAGAAGAGAATAGCTGGCAGGACAATCAGCTTCAGATTCATGCTTGCAAGCATTTAAAAAACAGTGGCAAACCCTACACTTTGGTTTTTTTACACAGCCTAGAAGTTTTAAAGGCCTATGACCCATTGCATAGTAAAAATTCAGTTTTAAATAAAAAATTAAAAGTATGAGAATATCATCCTATTTTTCACTGAGAGAAAAACATCACCTGAGAAGCAAATCCAAAATACGAATTTTATGTAACATCCTAGTCAGTCATTAACATCTGATAATGATATATAGCATAAGAGCTTTAGTGCTCACATCTGGACAATGCACAGCGGCATCTGTGCTGAGAGTGTGTCTCCACTGTGAGTCTGGAGATAACTGCAGTGGCTCTCAATAGAGCTGGACTGGAAAGATGCAGCACAAGGAATCACCATGCAAAGGTAACTTGGCAGCCTGTATCTGCAGTGCCACACAAATGCTGTTAGATGCTTTCTGGACTTTCACATCTGGAGGCATTGTACTCTACTATGTACTTTTGCTAGTGTGGGCTGATATTGTTAATTCGGGAATCCCCGTATCACACTTACAAGAATGGCATAGACAGTCCCCAGAATTAAATGGTTGATATTTTACCTTTCTATTTAATATATATATATTTGTTAAAGCAGCACAGGTCACAATGCAGATGTGTTTATACGGGCTTCTGTTCAGCTTCCAAGCTGCCAATATTGTATACCACGTTACGGTCAGCTAGTCTGGGGCCTGAAGTCATAAAAAAATTTAGCGTATTGTGGAGTTGAGTCATGATTTGAAATTATTCCAACCTTCTAAATAGTTAAAAAATTAGCCTTTGTTCAATAACTTGAATGCATAAGAGATTCCCTTCATATGCCTCTGTCTCTAATGGTAAATAATGATGTAATTCTTTTCAATAATCCAAACTGACCTGAACCAGGTGGGAGCTCAAAGCATCATACTGCTGTTTAGACTCACCTTCCCAAAGCTGGCGGCATTAACAGGTTGCGTGTCATTTTTCTCACAGAAGTCCAAGTAATGCATGTAGAGAGCGCTTCGAGGAATGCAAACACCTTCTGCAATCTCATAGTTCTCCTCCAGCCTTAAAAAGAAAATATCAAACAGAGAGAACTGCAAGTATGTTGGATGTCCTGTATGGTAAACAGTATGCAAAGCTGCATCTTTAAGACCAAAAATTCTGGCTTCTGCTTGTCTACTAAATTTTCTCTGCTTTGTTCTTAAATGGTGCTTCCAATTCACTTACAGAATGCTTACTTGCTTCATTTGGTTTCGTGCTTGCTATCAAAAACATAGCCTGTGAGTTCTCAGGCAAGTAGAAATTAGCACAAAGGGATATTGAGTTTTGACCATGCTCCAGAAGTGCTATTTTTAGGAAAAAAATAGACTAGTAATCTGTTATACCCTAAAAGCATCCTGCAGTAAACAAATATACATACAACTATGAAACAACAAACATTCACTGAAGGGAAGCAGTATCTCATTCATTACAGGACTCTTCACTTCTGTCCAGCTGCAAATTCCATACCTTGAGGAAGCAGATGTGCAAGTTATTCACAAATACTCAAGAGTGTGAGCAAAATCATACCTGTATAATATTTTCTTGCTATTGCTTATGGAAAAAGTGACAAAAGAGTCCATGATCTGAATACAATGCTGAATAAAATAGTGAAATAACATCCTCCTCTGCCTTACAGAAACTATTATTCTTCATTTACACATGCAAACACACAACTACCAAATTTAAAATTATGCATCAAACATATGAATACACATACGCTTCATCTTTAAAATCTGAAATCGGGCTCATTATAAACCTATAGATTAGAAGAAACATTCCTTTGAAATTACATTTTTATTATTGCTGATCCAACAAAGTTCAAGAGGTATTTACATACACACTTAACTTTAAACCAGAATTAATCTTGTCATCCACATGTCACTCATACATATGGGTACACATGTGCTTCTCTGCCTTGCTGGATAGGAGAAGAAGGTAGGTGCAACTTCCACTTAAACATATTAGAAAATTAATACATATGCTCAAAAAACTCCAGTTTTACGGTAAATAACCCCCTGACATTTGATAGTTGTAGAACACCTTCTAAATATCTAGTTTCTCTTCTTCATTGCTCTTTTCAGGACTTACCTACCTTCCATTTCAGTTATCGTGATCATTTGTGACTGCAAACTATTTTAATAAGATATCTGGCTAGATGAATGGAATCAGTTTGTATGGGCAACATCTATTCTTCCTTGGTTTCTACAGAAATATCATCATGGCATCTTTCCTCAAATTCATAGCGTTTTAACAAAACCTCCTTTCAAAACCTGGAGAGTTCGTTTGTATACTATAGCTGCTAATTGGAATGTCAGCTTCTGTGACCAAGACAGGACAGAAAGAAAAGCAGTTAATTATTTCTGTTCATATCTGATGATTTTTTCTCTTTTTCTCCTCTCTTTCACAGAGAGTCATTAGTGTGACACTGAACAATGCTCCATTATACCTGAACTTTTTTTTTAATGATCAAAAAACCCATCTTGCTCCACTTCTTTTATTTTCCTGTCTTTTATTTAACAACTTTATCATATTTTGAATTCAGGTTCATTCTACAGTATTATGGAAAGATAATGAACTCAATCTTCTACCTAACAAATCATTATCAGAAATAATACATATATAACATTTTAAATGTCCTAATAAAGCCATGTGAAATCCAGTAGTTCACAATGAGACCTTTTGTACCACTACAGTATAGCTATAAAACCCCTAATCCTTCCACTGAAATGACAATTTTATCTGTCCCTATTACAGTTTCCCTCTTACACTTATATACCTCTAGATTAAATGAGATTATTCTATAGAAGAGTCAGGTCTGTAATTTGTTACAGACTTGTTTTTAGATACGAAAGCAACTGAACAACTGTGATGTTACCATTGCTAATCACATAAATAAATCTGTTCTAGAATCCTTTTGATGCATTATAACAATTTCTGTGAAACTACTAATCTGGGGAGAATACATTACCTAGCAGTGTTATAAATTCCTCTTTTTTACTTATTTTTATGAATCTCACAAAAAAATAGAATAGTTTTGTTGACCTTAGATTCACAATACTGTTGTTATTCGGAGCACCTACACCATAAGCCACCAAACTGCATGGAATTAGACTGTCCGTGCTTTGAGTAATTCTGTGTTTGGAAAAGTAGACACACACACAGAGCGCATATAAAATAAAGGTAAAATAAAGGTAAAACAAAGGTTCACACTTACAATTTGGTCAACCAGTTCACCAATGAAATAATCATGAACATTTTAGAGCCAAGTGCTTAGCAACCTATAGCTTTACAATAATAATGAACACAGAAACATGAGATAAGCACAAGATACCAGGTATTGGTATATTCATGCCTTAACGGTTAAATTCAAGCTGGTGCAGTTTCCCCAGTTATGATGTGTTTAGCAGTAATGCTGTGTTTACTAGGCCTTTCATTTCATTTTGTGTCATCAACAAAACAAAACAAAAACATCATTCCTGTTTCCAGGGAACAGATATTTAGCCAGGCTGACAGTCATCCAGACATGCTTCTGGCATCTTCAGCTACTTCTTCCTCCTCCTCATTTGTAGCATGCAATGTACTTTGTCTTTGGAGAGGCGTAAGCATTAAGGATAGATCCCTGTTGGATTGATGTTCACTCTTTTCAGCAAGATGCCAGACAAGAAATAACTAATAAAGGTGATGGCAATATGAACCATGTGACAAAATTTACGTATTTCCCTTATGTCTTGCTTCACTTTCCCTACTACTTTCCTCCTCCTTTTTTTCTTTGCTACTGGTGTTTCCTCTGCTTCTGTTCTGCAACACACTCTTGCCTTCATTAGCTGTAAACGATAGCAGCATCTAACAGTAAAAACAGGACCAGCTTTAACTTGGCAGACACCAGACACTGCAGACAATCCTGATGCTTCCTTTTGACAGAACAAAGCAAGTTTGGTACTTTATCCTCAAATATGGTCAATAATTTACCCCACCACTTCCATCACTTGAATCTGGCCCAGAGATTCCAGGAGGAGGCTAGGACACATGCTTACCCAGGGCACATTCAGGTAAATTTAGCCTTTTGTCTTCACTGTGCAAAAACTTGGTCTGAGGCCTAAGCAGGTAAAACTGTAAAATATGTAAAGCTAATCTACAGGAAGTGCTCAGAGTACCATTTGTACAGCGCTGACAACAATAGTTTACCAACCCATGGGTTGCTAGTACAAATAACCCAACGCTAATATGTCTGTTTTTCCAGAACAGTGGAAACGCAACATCTTCACACAAAGCAAGCTCATTGCTTTAGCACTTTGACCACAACTTCTGAGGTTGTAATTTTGTTTAGTGTATCAAACCCAGTAGCATAGCTTCTCCAGGCAATACCAATTCAAAGATGCAGTACATGGGCTGAAAAGCATATGGAAAACACCAGAAAACTGTTCTATGCTATGGCTACTAAGCTGGGAAACTTTTACCTACAGGTCTATTAATAAATAAGCCAATCATATAATTCAGTTTGACAACAGCTACAGAAATTAAACTTGAAAACTTCTTTGCTTTCTTTCCCCTCATGTATTTTTGGGCTGAAAATTGGATGGAGGAAATTGCAGATGCTCCAAAAGACTCAAGTATCTGACCTACATGAATACGTAAGAAACATAACACAACAGACAGGTAGTAAGCCAGCACACCAGCAAGGGGGAAGGGAAGATGATGTAAGCAGCCTTTTCAGAATCAAAATTCTAGGATTCTATTGCAAACACTGCTGCATTCCAGCAGGGCTCAATATCCCAGGAGTTTAGGGATTTACTAACCTTTATGACCGAGGAAGCTTGAAAGTATTTGGCAAAAGACTGTTTACTACAGTATTTGCATGTTTTCTGTTGGGAACAGTATCGTTGGCATGTTCTAATTAACTCTGACTTCCTGGCTACTATGTTATTTACTCCTGTGGAAAAGACTCTTAACTGACTCTACTACAAAATAAACGTTGTTCTGAATTCGGGACTGGAAACCCCTGCCTGCTATTTTATTTTAGCTATATAGTTCTTTTTTATCCTGTTTGAACTGTGCTGAAGTTGTTTCAGTGAATAATAGGAAATACTAAAATACATCTATGACATTTCACTATAACAATTTTTCTGGTTTTCACTCCCCTTCTTTATTCACTTTTCTTCAAGTTCTGAAAAAACGCCACTTTGATGAAACAAATAGGTACAAAGAAGTGATAGTTCAGAACGAAATGCCTTTATTTATATTTGCACATCTTAATATTTGCACTGGAAGTGTCTGCAAGTTTCTTCAAGGCAGAACACAGAATACTTGCAGCAACCTATTCTAAATCAACACAGAGGTTTGGGTTTTTTTTTAAATCTAAGATTTAGCTGATCAACTTTAAAGAGCAAATATAGATGAAATAATCTATAAACCTCTTTATGCACATTTCAAAGAATCACTGAATTTCACAGGCAGAGAAAGAGAGTAGAAGTAACTGAATTGATTATTCTTTGCTGTTCATTTAGTTAGATCTCCCAAGAGACTGACAGAACCAGAAAAATAATTTTGCTAACATCCCACTTCTTTTTTTTGCCAATAATCTATCCTTTCATCCAGAAAACTACAAGAAATACTTACAGGTGAAGTAAAGGCCTTTATTTAAAAGACCTGAAACAAGCTAAGGAGTATGGGTTTTCAGATAAGCATACTCCAAGGCTTCTCCATAACAGAGCCCTGTTCTGCCAGATGCAAGGAACCTCCTGAAAGATGCTTGATCACTTACAATATTAAGAAAGTTAAACCAGAATTAACAAAACTAAATTAAGGGAAAAGTCAACAAAAGTCTAAGACATATCCTATAAAAGAGATGTCAGAAGTATATGTAACATGAGAGAATGTACAGCCAAAAATACTGCTGTAAATGACAGTGAACAGCACTGGTTCGTTTTTCATAGCACAGTGGACTGACTCACAGACTTTCTTCTCCCCATCCTCTCTTTCTCTCTTCCCAATTACCCCTCCTTTTTTCCCCCTCACTAAATTTGCAAGGAGGTTTTGGCAAATGAATCAAACCTCAAACTCTCTTCTTTTGTTGTCTTCTATGCTAGATCACAGAGATTTCATTTCAGTAAAACAGTCAGTGAAGGTGAGCTTCAACATACACTGAAACAAATGTGAGTCTTGGAAAAAAAAATCTCACTACTAGTTTTTGTAATAAATGTAACTATGATGACAAACCACAAATCACCAGCTGGCAAAGTGGCAAATAAATATGCCAAGCAGATCTTCCAAACTGTGTCAGGGGTTTCATATGTTCAAACAAATCCCATGAGAGTAAGACACTTGTTGAGAAATGCTGTACAGGATGCTAATAAGCAGATTAAACACATACAGTGAAAGTATCTTTAGAACTGTATAAGTTGTCCAAGACTGCTATTCACTTCAGCTGGAAAAAGGATAAGAAAAAACACTCACGGGTTTCCTTAATTTTTTTTAAAAAGGCATCTTACCATTGCAGTGTAGCTGGAGTTGAGTGTGGTTTCGATGCTCTATTATTTTCTTTTTCTTCATCTGTTAAGAAACAAACAAATACTATGTAATTTCAGCAGGAATTGCTCAGGCATTTGTAAACTGGTAAGGAAATATCTGATCAAAAATGTTCTCAAGTGTAAAAGCTTTCCCAAAATATTTGCTAAATTGTGGAAATGTAAATAATGATGCTCTCTAAGCTAGTATCTGTAGATACTGCTTAAGGCAATAAAGCTTGCAAACATCACTGATAGCAGGAGCAGAGTGGTGCATTGGAATAATGACATTGGAAAGGATAAGTTTATATGAAAAAAAAAAAAAAAAACCAAACCAAAACCAAAAAACCCAGGCAGGATGTCAGAACATAAAAACTTGTTCACCTGCTTTAAGGGAACAGTTGCCTTATCCAAGTTTTATATTAGATCAGGCATTTAACCTAATGGAGTTCATCCACTGTTGTGGTCCTAACAGATACATACTAGATGTTTACAAATTGATAAAGATTAACTCTGAACAAGAAAAACTGAAATTCAAAACATTCCATAATATGCTTTATTCCTTTTCAGATAATTTTTCTGATAGTAATCCAAGGCAACTCTCTGATTTGCTGACTTTCCAAAAATTTGAATAAAAGATGGATAAATAAAAAGTGAAAGAAAATACAACTGATTTAAAATACTGGATTTTTCCCAGTTCACATTAGTTATTTGGAAAAAAAAAAAGTCCAGAATAATGCCTATTAAATTGTGATTTTTGAAGCATATGAAACATTCCTGAGTGAAAGCTAAGAGCAAAGCACAATCAGCATCTCCAGAGGGGTATTCTTTGGGAAACACAAAATACTAAACTGTGTTTGATACAACAAACAACTTTGTCCCTGATGAAAGCATTAGATGTAGAAAGCTTTGATACCTAAACGACGAGGTAAACTGCTGTGCCTGTACACCATGCTGCAAGTTTCATTTCTTCATACGATCAACTTCTAGAAGTTATTTAAGTGAGCCTTTGGGATGCTGAATCATAAGGGAGCCAGGCTATCTCCTCTGAACACCAGACCCTGTTGGGAGGCCTTTTGTGCAGTCCCAAGAACCAGCGCACACAAATAAAACCCCACTTTGGAAAACGCTGTCTTCAGCCCTCGCACCACAATATTTCTCCCGATACATATAGGGCGAGTTGCATTAACTGAACACCCTTCAGCCTGCGAAGCAGGTCCCCTGAATGTCAGGAAAATCCAGATTTACAGTTCCCTGCAGACACTGGGGGCAGCCCCTCTTCTGCATCTGCATGACAATAGCCCTCTAATTATTGGACCGCACACTCCTTCCCTGCTTTTCAGGGGCCCGCTTTTATTCAGTGCATAGGACCAACATACACATTTCAAATCACTTTTAAATTGTGTTTTTCATTTGTTTTTCCTAAACAAACGGTCGGCATGCAACAAGCCTTCAGCACACAGGGCCTGAATGCCGAGCGGCCACAGCTGCCGCCGGCTGCTGAGGCTCGACAACCGCCCCTGGCCTCATCAGCAGTGGGACAAACGCCTCCTCCATGGCGGGAAGCAGAGCTCTGTAGCACCGATTTAAGCCATGGGATGTGTAAAATAGTCGGGGCTGTCCCCCCTCACAACACCAAACCTTTTGCCCTTGTTATCCTTAACTGGCAGCTCAGACGCTCTAAGAGCACGCCTGACTCCAGCCTTCCCTGGGGAGGAGAGAGCAGCCAGGTCTGCCCTGCTCTGAGGTGGGAAGAGCCTTCTGGGTTGGGATTCATGGTTTATCCAGGGGATAAGGGAGCCCAGCGTGGAGGTGGGAGAGAGCCTGCTGGAAGGGCAAGCGAGCCCCTGCAGGAAAGGCCCTATGGTAGCCCTGGAGGGGCGAAAGGCAGGCGGCCTGACCACAGCCCAGTCCAGTCCTGCATCCTGCCATGGCCTCCCCATCATCCTGGCCAGGGCTGGGAGGGAGTTATGGCAGCTCCCTAAGCCTGGGACACAGAGGCTGCTGCAGCTTCCTTCACCCATAAGCAGGCTGCCCTACTAGCGTGCCCAGCAGCTAGTGGCCTCCCAACTGTTCCTGAGGTAAAAGTGAAAGGTGATTAGTTATAAAGGGTGCGTCTCAGCAAAGTGTTGCAGGGGGTAAAGTGTTGGTGGGGGCGGCGGCAAAGTTTCCCCTGCTTTAGTAACGACAGTTACAGCTGACAGTCATGGGGGCCCGCAGGCCCCGCTAACAGCGACCCATAGCACAGGGCACTGCAGCACCTTTCTGTGGACCGGAGAGATTCGAGGGCTTTGCCACAGCAGGGAGAGAGAGGCCACAGCGAGGTACAACCACCAAAGCTGCAGCCTTTAGGTATCAGCAGCACGTGGGGGCCCAGTCCTCCTCCTGTGCCCCACTGTCTTCTTGTTCAAATTAAGATTATTGCTTCCCAGGTGAAAGTCATCCATTTTCTTAATCAGTATTTTCTGTCAGAATCAAAGCCTATATCATCCACTGGTTTAAGTTCACTACACAATTGTTTCTGCCCAGCTGGAAATTGCTAGGGGCTTGCAAATTGGAAAGCCACTGATCTAAATAACCACTCATCTGACTAAGGTGCAGAAATCCTAAATGACCTCTACCTGTGAAACCAAGAGGTACTACTCCCCCCTCCCCAGAATAAACTTTTTTATTATCTTTCTTGATATAAGGGGTCAGTATTCAAAAGTCTGTTATCGGATGGCTTTCACTTGCACTAACTAGATTGCATTTTCCCCTGGATATGTGGGACTATCAGTCTAAATTATACAGTCTTAGAGTCTCTATATCCCCCCCATCCCTCCCCCAGCTGTTTTCCACTTGCATTAAGTGTAAGCACCTGTAAGCAGGTTCTTTACCTAACCTGCCCTCAGACACAATACAAGCCAGCCATAATCATGTAAGGATTTGTTTTAAACAACAGACACTAACAAGATCATAAGCTGCAATTTAAATGCCCCTCCTCAAGTATGTCTGTTTCCTGGGGATCCTTCTTTAAGATCCTTCATCATCTTCTGCCAACTGTCCCATAAAACCAAGAAGGAGCATGAGGGACTTTGAACTTATTCAAAAATATTTTCCCTCAAAATGTTACCCATGGAACAATTGGATTTTCAACAAAACTAAAATTTTCAGAATTAGTGCTTGTCTCCCCCAAAATTAAGTCTCTGTACAAGAAAACAGAAGGTTTTTTTGCACGTGTTTTCTGCCAATGCACCAGCTCTCAGCCAAAATGTTTCTCATTTTCAACAGGTGTTGGCCAAAATTTTTATTTTCAGGAAACCTTCACTTTTTTATTAAGTAGATGGAAAGAATTGCACATGGTATAGGAATGGAGGAGACCTAGAAATACACAGTTTCAGTATTACATATACAGCACTGTATTCTACCTTGTGTAGTTTAACAATATAGTCTCATCAGATAATTGACTAGCGGAAAATAATAAATATCCCTATACCTTATGTTTTAGTTGGTAGAGGGGCACTTAACGGCTTCCCTATTGAGCAGAGAATGTTTTGTGTAACATTTGACTCAGGTCTGATCCCAAGTCTGTTTGTACAGCATGAAAGAGGTAAGGAATGCTGTTTTCCTTCACTTTTTGGCCTGCCATTTTATCAGTCGCCATCAGAACAACACTGTGGATTAAAATGAACCCATACCATTTAGAATTCAATACCTTTAAAATGCTTTCCATTCTGTAAAGCAATGAAATAGAGACACTGAAAAGAAGTCTGGCTTCAAGGCACTGTCAAAGAACAGAGCTGGCAATTTTTCTGTGACAAATGCAAAAGGACTTGAAGTAATGAGGAGAAACCCTGCTCCTGATGCATAGCTGCAGGCGTTCACATATATGGCAGCTGTATAGCACCTCAGGGAGAAAGCCATTTGCTAGGAGCAGATCTAGTGTGTTCACTCCACTGCCAGTAGAAGGACTACCAGCATTCCAAGGAAAAGCTTCTTCAAGGTACCTGGTTAGGTAGGAAACCTGGTACTCATCCCAAGCTGAAAGCAGGTAATGGCTTAGACAGTTGCAAGTAAGACTCTCAGCACAGATGAGGCTTTTGAAAAGATTCAAAACTGGGATAATCTATGTGCTAGAAAAATAGTATTTCTTGGCTCCCAAAGATATCAGAGGAAGTTCTTCTTCCTAAAAATCCATTCAAGTTTCTTTTCTAACAGCTCTGTCTTTCTCCTTTCAAAATTCTATTTCAAAGCCACCATGATAGAGTTCTGTCTTGTACCTTGTGCACATGTTTGTCGCTTTCCCTGAAGTCTCAGTAGTATCCTCTAACCCTGCTGTCTGGCTTTAGGTCCAGCTCAAGGGATTTCTTGCTTCTTGGAGCAAGACATGGAGACAGTAGGAGTGATGCTGAGCACCTCTTTAGGCATGCTGCCTTAAACACAGTAAGTGCAACATCCACAAAGTGAAGACCCTGCATTAGTACACCTTTTCCTAAAGTGTTGATGTTATTCTGTTTGTCATAACTAAAGTGGAGTTAAAGCTCTGCTTTCTACTATGGAGATAAATAGAAGAGTCCTGTACTTTCCAGTGCTACCTGCATGTGTTTCCAAACCACTAAGGAGATAACATGTTATGTTAATTAGTAGCTTTATATGGATAAAATCTTTCACTTAGTTCAGGTAACCCCACACCTTTCAGAGGAATAGCCTCTCTTTTGTAGCCCTGCAGTCCAGGTTCTGACTGTTCTCAAAACTGATTAGCTAAAATTAAGTGATAGTAAGAAGCTACTGTGTCTCTTACTTACATGTAGCCATAAATAAGATTCAGACTCATTAACATGTAATTCCATGCTTTTAAAATAGTGGGATTTTTTAAAACCCTGAGAAACATGGGACCATAGTTCTAATTGAGTAGGTATGATTGAAAAAAAGAATTTTCCCCAAGGAAAATTTCAGTGAAATCAAGTAGCTTTTTTTTTAAAAAAAAAAAAAATATTTTTTTCAATGGAAGAGTAAGAGGTGTAGTTTAAACAAAACAAAACCAGAAAAAAGAAACTATTGGATAAATCTTCCATTTCAGCCAGTTTGAACACAGAATTTGAACACTGCTTTTGAAGTGCAAAAAGTACTCTGGATCTTTTATCTCACATGAACTGTCAACACATTCACATTTCTAAATATGCAAAAAAATTTGGAAAAGCAGCCCTTCCACTTCATCATGTAACATCATGACTTCTTCCCTGTGGAACAGAAGTTGAAACTTTCATAATCCTTGGATTGTATTCTTCCAGACCCCTATTTCAATTTGGAGAATCTGGCTTAATGCACAGTACACAAAGTGTTGTGGTTTGGGGTTTTTTTGTTTGTTTTTTTTTGTTGTTTTTTTTTTTTTAATTACTAGATATCAGGTTGTACCATTTCCTTTTCCTGTGGCTCTTTTGACTAACATGTAGAGTGTGGAAGTGGTGGAAGGAAAAATGTTTAAAAAAATGTAGACTGAAATAAAACATACCTAGAATTTTTATATTACAGTGTAAAAGCTGTGTTTTGGGAGGGGTCATAAAAAGTTCCAAGAGGGTAAGAAGTGGCCCAAGAAGCAGCAAGACCATGGGAATCCACAGCTGTGAGTCATTGCTTCCCTTCACAATGCAATACAGGTTCAAGAGGCCTGGAGGTGTCTAGATGAGAATAGAAGATGGCAAAGGACCCCTGTGGCCTGAAGTATGGTTCAACTTCAGCATACTTCAACTATAGAAAAGGAGACCAACAAAACTATTACTCTTGTCCTAAAACCCCATGAACTCTAAAATCCAGGAAAAGAGTCACAAGAGCAAGCACGATACTGAGTAACAACATCATCAGTCTACAGTGCATCTCATAGTCTTCACTGGATGCAAGGCCAAAACAAAAAAAACACCACTAAAGCCACATTTTGTCTGGTAGAGTCCAGCCAACAGCTACCTAATGTATTTAGAAACAAAAAACTAAGTAGTCAAGAGAAAGATGGATGATGCCTTCTTTTGGCTGCAGATTAAAAACATTGACAACAGCAATTTGATCACAACTCTGAAGAATTCAAATAGGGTTACATAGGTTTTCTGAAAACATTTTGCCTCCTGCTGTTTGTAAATGTATGACAGAGGCTGGACAAAGAGCGACACAATGGTTTGGAAATTTCTTGGTTGGTGTGTGGGCACCGTTAGAAAGAACTCAAGGGCTGGAAAGCAGCACATAATACAATGATTTCTAAGGTGAAACTTCCAGTTTGTTCTGGGTTTCACAGATTGCTGGTCTTCTTGCTGCTGGGCAAGTGGCTTATTTTTCTTTCTTACTCGTTCCTCTTCACCATTTCCCCTTCCCCTCCCTCCCAAAACCAAGGATGACTTTTCAGGTGGATTAATTCTCTTATCTGCACTGCAGAAATGCTGGTCTGGTATCAGTGCAAAGCAAGCATTTGGAAAAACTGCTATTAAGAAGAAAGCTAGAGGAAATCGACCCTCACTCTCATGTGGGTTTGCATTACATACCGTGACAATGTCTTCTGCACACAAATTGTGGGATAAATTCATTTGCATATTTGTTTTATCAGTTCTAAATTTGCTGCCTTTCTTTATCATTGCTTGCCCCTTAAACCCAGTACCAGAAAACAGAACAAACAACCATCCTATCTTCTCAGTGCCATTGTCTGAAATACCCACTCTTGCTAACTCACGTAGGTCCGCTTACTGTCCCTAGGTATGTAGAAGTTTTACCTGCAAGACTTACAAAATTCATTTCACTCTGATGCTACTAAGAAAATGATGGAAAGAATCTTTGATGAACAAGATGTGACTTCAGACTCTTAATAAGTTCAACCCTATTGACTTTAGTTGAGTTTTCCTAAGACTCACAGTTCAAGACAGTATTGTCAAGGTAATTATTTAGCACCACTATCTATGTTAAAAAAAAAATCATAATGTCATACTTTCAACTTCATCTTCTGTGTTCTGTTCTGGATCTGTTACCCTAAATAGGTTGTAACAAAACTAGCGGTAGTTTGTTATATGTGCTTTCAGTTTAAAGGCGAGCATGAGTCTTGTAAAATGCCAATGAACAAGCAGATGCTTTTAGTTTTTCACTAGAATTCACTAAAATTTTATTTTTAAAGAGAAACTAATTTATAATTCCTCAATTTTTAAAAAACAAAAACCCAAACCTATCCAAGTTTTATTATCTGTTTTTAAGGATTCTTATCCACTGTCCTTAGCTTGGGAGTCATGAATAAATACCATGTTTCTAACACCTCCTTTCTCCCTCAGGAGAGAGATTGCCTCAAAACACAACCCTGGACAAATAAGAGTACCGTGCCAATATAGCAAATTCCTTGATCCACTAAAACACTGCTGCAAGGCATGTAATTTTACAACAAAATAAAGTAGTTCTCTTAAAATGCAAAAAATATAAAAGGGACATTCAGCATTTAAGAAGTGATTAAAAATACATTTTCCAAACTTAGGTGCTTGAATATTATAAAAACAGGAGTCTCCGAATTAAAGAATTCGGTGTGCATTAATATCCTGTAACATGAACTAACATATGAAATACAGAGATGAAAACTAACACGAGGAGTATTTTGCTTTAGGCAAATTAACTAGAATAGAAATTGGATAAACAGGAAAAACTAAATGGGAAACTAAGAATTGTCTTACAATTTTAAAAAGCAACAATTAGGATATTTTAAAATATTTGGGGGTCTTTTAAATTGCCTTCTGTTGTTAAAAATGAAGATCTAAATTTACCATAACCAGAAGAGATAAGAAAAAAATAGCTATTTTAAAATTGGCTAGATTTATGATTGTTCCCACTTATGACTAAAAAGGAAGCAATATCATTATTTAATATGTGATTTTTTTTAATCTGACAATTGTTTAATTCTTAAAATAAAGATTTTTATGTATGAGTTGATATAATAGTATTGAAAAACAGCACAATTTTTCCTGTATTTCAGCTGCACGGTGTTCACCAGTGAAAAGCAAACCAGATGGTTTTACTCATGAGCTAATACTAATAGCACATTTTAGAGGTCATCCAAACTTTACTCAATGACAAACAAATTCTTCTGTTTTTTTTGTTTTTTTTTTTTTTTAAACTAATAGATAGTGTTACTTCTATTCAAATGAAGCAAAATAGCAAATATTCCAGAAAAAAAATCATAAAAGCTATCGTATGTGTCAAGTGAGTTGACTCTACAAACTACAGAGTACTAAAAATATCACCAAGACTTAGCAACATATAGTGGGAAATTAGCACTTGGACACGTTCACACTCATTTTAAATGAATGACAAGTTACTTACTTTCATCGTTAGAAACATTCCCCAGAGAGGTGTGACTGGAATAACGTTTGTTTTCACTTTCATTGAGACATCGTTCAATCCAACTCTCTGCAAAAGAACAAAGATGCTCTTTTTTTGTGTTTGTCTTTGCATAAAAAATAAACTTCCAATATATAAATAAAGCACTGGTTTTCAACAGATGGTGTTCTGTAATGTTTCTGTTAAAACATGGTAGTCTGAGGTCATTTAGCAAGAAAATGTTTTCTTGATTTAAAACTTAGCTGTTGCTTTTTAGTTTCATTTTTTGTTTGCCTGTTTTTAAACAACAGAGGGTGAAAAGCTTCCATGCACATAACAAAGCTCCTCAGGATATTCTCTCCCCTCCCCATCACACGATGCATTAATTTCTGTTGCCCATATGGGATGATTTATTTGTTTTTTTTAAAAAAAAAAAAAGTAATTTGTGTGTTTCAAAGTCTTAGTTTGGCAAAGACTTACGTACTCAAGTATTTCCACCGGTTTTGAAAGAACTCTTCATGTGTGTAAAATCAATCATTCACGTGAATTTTTGTTACAGTGGGGCTCAAACTGTGCTCTCTAAAGTCCAGTCCTACGACCCCATTCACCCCGGTGGAGTCCCAGGCCCTACCAAGATATTTTCCATACTGGTGTGAGCCAAACATAGCAAATCAGCAGCCACTGAGCTACTACGAACCTTTCAGTGGGTACTCAACCACCCCTGTTCTCCCTCTTCTCGCTTCCAATTTATTCCCAACAGTCAGATGAGGCACAGCATTACATTGATTTGACTCTGCTGTTCCTCTTTCTGGACCTGTAACATACATCCCCTGATGACCTTAGAGGATTCACCAGGCGCAGCAGGTCTGTTACAGGTCTTCGTGGCAAAAGTTGCACCTCCCTATGTGTTTCCTTGTACAAAGTATGAAATACAAGTCCTTGAGTTTGCCTGGACTCCCTGGACACTGCTACAATAAACTGACCTCCCTCATAAGGGATTATCATTATTTTTCAAGGGCGTGCATGTGGGCAGAAATGAATTTCTGCTCACAGAGCTCCCTGTGGCCAAAGCAAGAAAAAGAAGGGCTGGGTGGGAAGGCTGCAAGGTAACCCCACAAGTTACTACAGGAAACAACCCCACTGAGCAAAGAGATGCACAAGAAATAAGGGGAAACAGACCCGCTGTCAACAAACTGCCAGAGCCAGAAACACCTTCAAAGACGTGGAAATGGCTGCAGATTCCTTTCCATAAGCCACCCCCCAGGCACATCGGGCTACCAGCGCAGCGCAGGCAGCGGTCTGCCAGCCAGAGAAAGCCCATGACAGCAGCAGGCTTGAAGGGAGAGCAGAAGCCCAGTGTTTTTTGGGAAAGCTGCCCATCTGGTTTATAGAAGGTAAAAGTTGGTATGACTTCATTTCAGCACTGGATGCCAGTAAATAAATACATGAATAGTCACAGCCAAACACATCCTGCAGAAAAAAAATGCTTTTTAAACCCAGACAGTTGCACAAATTCGTGTGTGTTCCTCCGTGCACACATCCTGCACTGCCACNAAAAAAAAAAAAAGGCAACGGCATCCATGTAGGACTTCAGAAAGCTCTGCTGAGAGCCCTTCAGAACTGATTTCCAGGCCCTGCCACAAGACTCCAGGTTGCTTTGTGCACTTCTGGTTTTCAGGCAGTGTAAGAGGTTGTGGCAGCTCCAGGCCAGGCCATTCCCTTCCCTCTGCCTATTTTCCCCGTGGTAAACAACACGCGGCAGTGCTGCCTTCATCGGTACAAGCATGTTCCCGAGTGCGCCCTCCTCATTCACCATCAAACCGCCCTGCGCATACGGAGCTTCATGACCACGCTGCCACTTCGCTATAGCCTGCTCCTTTGAGGTACTTCCCTGAAAACCAGCAAAAATAACTCTTGTTGTGAATAGATTTTTCAGGATATTTCTTCTCCCATTAAATTCAACACAGTCTTGTATTAAAAAAAAAAAAAATCAGTTTAAGGTTGCTGACACCGCGACTTAAACCTTGCCAGCGAGGCCTGTGCTGTCCAATCAGCTCCTGCTCAGTTACTAACCCACAAAAGCCTGCAGTGACTCAAACTTCGAGGCTTTCCCTTCTCATGCTGCTCAGCTGCATCGGGTGGGGGTGTATCACCTCCTTGTCTAAAGGCCAACACAACGAGATGGCTGCTTCGTGCCAGATTTCTTTTACTGCCCCAAAACTGAGCTAATAGTGTCTCTCCTTTCCTGTTTTAGTACTGCGGGCTGAGGGAAAGGAGCTTGGATCCTCACAGATCACTATGAGGCAACGAGAAACTTGCTGCAGAGGACAACATCAGAGAGAGGTGCAAGAAGCCTTGAGAAAGATTACCCTACCTCCTCCTCCTCCTTTCAGCGCACAGCCATGGCTGTATATAATTCCCTTGGCTCCGAGCCCAGCCACAGGGAGTAAAAGCAAAGGCAGCTGCCATTAGCGCCAAGGAGAGACCGATGCCCAGCTCTGCCCTTTCTTTTCCTCCCGGCACCGAGAGCTGGGAAGCTGGGATGCATCCTCTTCCCTCGGCAGCAGGGAACTGGCAGCAGCCATCTTTAGTCACGTTCCCTGCCTAAGGAGTAGGAAAAACAACTTTTTAAGTGTCACTCGGTAACAGTTTTCGCCATCCTTGTTCAAGTACTGTCTCTGATAAGTCCGTATATACCCCTTTTTGATTGGTAAAGGCAAGCAGTTTACACTACAAGATATGAAGTGTCTGGAGTAGGGCACAGTTACTGTTTAATTATGTGCTGCAACTCCTTTGGTCCTGAATCACCCCAGTTCAGCTCACTGCAGCCTGAGTCTGGCATTGTCTCTGTGGCCTTGCATTTAAATAGCCGATAGAAATTCTTCAAGCCTGAAAAGATACATGACCTGTCTGGCAGCAAAGAATGAAGAAAACTAACTCTTTTGAGCAAAAATGTCAGGGAGTTTATAGCAAGTTTGTCAAATTATTTGGCAGATCACAAAATGCGACAAAACCAGCTACATACTTAAAGGCTGTATTATCTCATAAACTGAGTAAGTATAAAGAAATATTAATAAGTAGATACTTTTTACTGTTTGTATAAAGAAAAAAGTTTTTACAAAGATTTTAACTCCCAATATTAATACGAATACCTTCAGGCATTAAAAGAAAATACAACCACAGTTTTGCTGAAGTTGAAAATATTCTCTTTAGGAGCCCACAGATCCCAGATACGATAGCACCTGCCTAAAACAAAATAATAATAGAAAAAATAAAAAAAAAGAAAGAGGTGGGGCAAACAAAATAGTCAAAAAACAAGTCTGATTTTTATAAGTTCTTTCAGAGTTAATACTGGGTAGAGCCCTGTACACATCGAACGCTCTTGTCGTCACGACACGCCGGTGCGGAGCCCGCCTGCACTGCTGTCTGTCCCAGTCAGTCCAGCTGCAGAGCTGAGGATGAGACCCACGGCTAATCCTCCGTGTCCCTAGGCTGAGGCTTCATTGCTTGCTCCCAAGGCTGACACCAATCACACTACACTTCAGTTCTAGACAGACAGAGTCACACAGTATGGAAGGGTTTATATGATTAAAGCCTAAACTATTGCTCTTGGACCTTACAAACTTCACAGAGACAGGATTTCACATCGGGAACAGTCCCAAAGTAATGGAGAGTTCAGGTAGTAATTAAGCAGGAGTGCATAACAGACCTGATAACAATGATGAATCATCAACACAACATGTAGAAAACCCAAATTTCTAGTGGGAAGTGCTTGTGAGAGCAAAAGAAAAATCTATCCTGTCTCATACAGGGTGTGTTTTTACTCAGTGCGTTTTCAGTGTATCAAGTCTGAAGGCATTTCCCCTCCCTGCTCCCTAGGACTCCTTCCCAGCCCGTGCCCCAGCATACTCTACCCGCAGTTGCACCCGCACAGTGATTTGAGCAAGAATCAGCACTAGCCAAAAAACATCCAGGCAAAATAAATAAGTTAATTAATATCTCATAGTAAAATGTAGTGTTGTCACATGCTGATAACTCTGTACTGTGACATGATACGGAAGCTACCACAATCTTAGTAGCAAAGAATGCAACTAAGGTGTATTTAATGATGTTTTGAAGATGCACCTTTAAATACTATATCAAGTGTTTAATTTCACAAGGATCAAAAGTAAATTATAATGAAATTATAATTATGTCCCTCAGCCTTATAATTTTTATTATATAATTTTGTATACAACTAAATACAGATACATTGTACCTTCTGCTGGATTCCAACACGAAGGAAAGCAGATGATTATTCAAATTGCAATAATTTCTCCAGTGTCAATTTTCTGACAGCGTAACTTATCACGACACAGAAAAAAACTACAAATTGTTCCCAATGATGTGCTGAAAGATGGATTTAAAAGAACTATGGAATGATTTCTGGCCCTCATTTCGCCTCTTCTTTTATGGGTCCTAATCTCGCTAACACTGACACATCCACTGAACCTTAAGCACAAGCCTATTCCTCTTCCACTAAATGTGTCCACCACGCTTTTAACAACAGAAGGTTATGCTGAGCTTGTTTTTAAGAGTCACCAGAACAGAGGCCTGCGTGGCTTTCCCTTGTCCCCACCACAGCTCTTCACACTGACAAGCATGTTATTTGTACGGTGCTTCAACCACTGAGCTGGGAAGGTAGTGTGGGGCTCCCTGAAATAGAGGCAAACACATAAGACCTGCTCAGGGTCAGGAGCTTTCATGAACTATCAGTAGAGAGGAGCATGAAGTGTTTTTTAAATACATCTTTGACAAATTATTTTGACACATTACCTCCTTCAGAAGGACGGGTTTGCTCCTGGGAGACACCTTTGAAAGGCTTCTCCCTACAGAGCCTCATTCGAGGCGAGATGCATACTGCACGCACTCAGAGGTGCCTGCATACTGCCAGTACATTTAATGAGATAATTACTCTGTCTTGTTTGTATAATGGTTATTGGCTTAGCATATTTGCAGCCCAGAAAAGCAAGCATTCATTGCTCCCACATGTGCATAGCCATAGCGAGAGCAGTGAGAGAGCCACCTGGGCTCCGCTCGGCAGAGGGGATGAGGAGGTGGGCCTGATTGCAGCCAGCACTGGCTTCTGCAGCTGCTGTCCTGCCAGGAGGGTTAAGAGTTGCTGCAGTATTAGCACAACCTGTAATCACAGCCTCTTCTGGCCTTTGAGAGCCACCATGTCCTGCTCAGCACCCAAGCAGGGTGGCAAAAGCAGCTGGAGGGGCTGTGCCGCACAGCTGGGAAATGAGCATACCCAGAGCCACTGGCTGTAGCCCTGCAGGCATGTGTGTGCATCCTGAAAGGAGATTAAGAGATTTTACGGGCAGAATGAAACTCTGTGGTCACCTAATCTGAGCTGCATTTTGCCTCACCTCATTACCCTACCGCGGTACTAACTGCATTGCTTTTCCCCAGTTATGCCATAACCTCCAATCTGGATGTGGTCGTATCACATCATTGTCGTAATTGTGAATCGCCATTTTTTTACTGAAATTGTACAAGATGAGAATCCTTATATTCTAGAAACATAGCCAAGGCTTGTGACAGTCACAATATCAGAGCCTGCACAATTACCATACGCTTATTTCACCACAGCCTTACCAGTTGCACAGAAATCCCTCTCATACACCTTCAGCTCTAGATTGGCTTCCACACTCCGACTTTTAAAGCCATTTGCCAGCAAGCATGAGAATTTATCTAGTGCTCTGCACAGGGACCAGCATTTCTTCCACAGAATTTTGCTTGCCACTGAAATAGAGCTACCTCTGGGATAAGAAGTAGAGATTTGCCAGGATCCAAACTCCCACCTGAGTCATGTACCAACTTGAACAGCACAGCTGCAACATTCCAACTCCTTTTTATTCATGGCTGCTCTTGTATTTTTTTTTCCCCCACTTTCTCAAGGCAAATGTAGAAAAAAGTAGAAAGTAACTGTGAGTAAAGGCATATAAAATGTAGATAATGCAAATATAAAGGGATCAGCAATTTTTAGTGGCCCTACAAGAGGACCTGTTGGAAAAACGAATACTCAGAAGTGATGACAGACTTAATTTTACAGTTCCTGTGACAGAGAAGGAACTCCTGTCATGCATATGGAGTCTTAGCACCCCTCCGAGTTATTTGTTTGTCGTTCTCAGAGGGAAGAGTTACTCATCTCTTCCTGCAGCATCTCTGCCAAGTGTCTCAGTACCGAGCTGGCCAGCAATACTGCCTGGCTGCTCATCTGATCTGTTAGGCCAAGAGAAAGCGGTTGCAAACAGCAGATTTAGCAGGTAAAAGCAGTACCTCGAAAGCTCAGGAGGCTGACTGAAGGTCATGGAAACTCCTGTTTCTAGTTTGCTAGTCCCCAGTGCGAACCGGATAACATATCTATCACAACAAATTTCAGTGGCGTTGGTATGTTGATATTCTATATCCTTTTCTTTTTCAGGAAAACCATCACTGCCCTGACAGCTGGTTGTTGTCTGTCTCAGAATAAATGCTGAGGTTTGCACGATCCATTGAGGCTTTTCTCTGAGCTTGTCTACTGAACATGGTCTGTGACATGCCACCACCCAACAAACCCTCTGTTCATGCTGTCTGTGTGGCACCACTTCTGTGGACAGAGAACTTTTATCCTCTACAGCTGTTAAATTCATAATGTCTGAACAGTCTGTATGCTTTGACTATCCGTTAGTGTGCTGCAAACCTAACTTCTAACTGCCATATGAATGAAAATAAAGCAAAAAAATGAGCCAGCCAGTAGATCTAATATTGTCTCCGGTTCAAGTGAAAACTACTCCTTAAAACAACTCAATGTCTTGGTTCCATTAGTCATATCAACTTAGAAGACAAATCACTAGTTTTAAACACTCCCTTAAAGGCAAAAGAGGCTATCTTTTTCTGTCAGGTGTAACGATTAGGAGATAAACATGAAGCCTGACCCTCAAACTATTAAAAGCCCCGCTCTAGTACCTGCTGTGCATCACACCTGTTCCAACTAGAAGCAAAGGATTCACATTCTGGACCTCCCACACACCTTGCAGCACATCACTGCTGGTTATAGGAACATCTGCCACCTGAGAAGTGTAATGTTGCTGGAGTGCTGCAAGGGCTGGTTACAGCAGCGCATTCAAAGCTTGTCACACTGTTTGAAAGAAAACAAACAAAAATCACCTTTACTCTGAAACCTTGATCTACTGTAAAACCAAGACCTGAAAAATCTCCTAGCCTGGCCTCTGCACGATGCTATTAACAACTGTGTGCCTGTAACATGACAGGGCTTGGCAGCCACCAGCTCCCATGGAGGCCATTAAACTTACCTAAATCAACTAAAATCAAGCAGAACAAGCTTTTAGGGACAGCTAATCACACACACAGGTTTTCTAAGATTGACGCTTTCATAGGTGACGTAATCATCTCCCTCCTGTCCATTGTCAAATGGAAGACATGAGATCATACCGGGGCCATCGCACAACTGCTGTTCCCTCCAATTACTCCATTGCAGTTTTGTGAACTCCTTGTTCACAAAACAGCTCCTCTTTGACCATTGAGGTGGACCTGCCACACAGAACCCGATTTTGCTCCTCACTGCTTCATTCATTGCCATCAGCTGGCAAGACACATATCCTTCAGTTAGTGCGCGTGAGCTGTCAGGAATATCTTCAAGCTCCACAGGAAATCATGCCACTGTCCTCCTTGGTCCTGCATAGCCATTTTCTGTTCTTCCAAGAGACCTGCTCCTCGGGGATGACAGTGACACATGGCCTTGGTGCAGATGGTAGAGCTGCTACCCTGACAAGCTGCCAGATACCTTGGTGCTTTGTTTGCTAATCTAACTTTTTATTTTGTTTCCAACAGGGCAAAATGTCGGGCACTCTTGTTGCAGTCCTTTCTTTTGTTCTCGTTTCTTGGCATACAGTTCTCTTGGAATGATTTCAGGGTTAATGGACATTGGTCCAGGGCACTTACTGGACATTGGCAGGAATGGTTTTGTCCTTTTCCTTCGACTCGTGATTCTGGTGAAGCATTGTGAAATTCGCCATGGTATCATAAGAATGCAAAGAATAAGTCTCCTGAACCTGTGAGAGCTCTTTCATTTTGTTTAGCCAAGTCTTCACTCCTGGTACTGATTTTCTGTTAACCCATTTGATAAGGTGTATTAAAAAAATTGCATGTGGCATTTAAACTGATATAACAAAAGCACCATAGTTCATTGTCTTTTAACTCACCTAGAGTACTTGGGTAGGAAAACTGGAATTTATGAGATGTTGCTTTCTTGTTACTCTATGTACTATGCAGCATTACACTTCATATGTAAATGTGTTACTTCAATTAAAGTACTCTGTCAACAATATTCCTCATTAAGAAGCTGCGTCCCAAATGTAGATCAAGCAGAGTCAGGAACCCTAGAATACAAGATTCCTCTGCATATTGATTCTGGCATTTAGGGCAGACTCCAACCTGGATCAGACAGGACTTCAAAGTCCTATTCTCTTCTCTGGAATCATTTCCAACTCTGTATGCATGTTAATTGGGAGCAGCCATTTCCCTCTCCCAGTGACACACAGATGCTGTTTATCATTTTATTTTGAAAAGTAGTTTCATCAGACCCATAAATAGCTTCTTGCTTTTTGCTGCATCAAGGCCATTGCTCATTTAACAGGGAAAAGATCCTCACCTGGTCCAATTTCACTGCAGTGATCATTTAAGCTAGTGGCACCAGTATCTGACTAGTTCAGCTCTCCCAGTGCACTTAACCTACATGGGGGTGCAACATGCAACCAATCTTTTCATCACTAAGATAACCACACATATCACGTGCTTTCCAAGCACCAACCCCACATACAGCAAAGCCCACCCTCGTGCTCCTACAACATGCTGTGTTGCAGATCTTCAGGCCTTCAGGGCCTGCTGAATGGACCAATGTAAATGCTATCGTCATCTCCGATTTATCCACAATGTTTCCTTCCAAGAAAACACAAACACGCCCCTTGATTATTGCCAGTCCTATTCTCTCCCAGAATAAAGGAGAGTCTCTTGATGCCCTTTTTGCCCCAGGTTTCATTAACTTCTTACGCTATAGAATTAACTAGAGAGCTCCTAAGAGGAGAGCCTTCACTTCTGGGTACCTATCACAACATCTCATATACTCCTACCCTACAGCAGACTCCACTCGCTAGCTCTTGGCTTAAGCGTTCCCAGCTGCTACCATGGTCCCTCAGCTCACCAGCATGCGTGAGAAGACATGGAGTCCTCAAATCCTTAATTCAGCTCCGCTTCACCAGTGCGCAAGGCTGGAGTCATTTGGCTGAACAGGAACTCTGTGACTCAACAAGAAACAGGATTTGCATCAAGTACCCATGAAATACTTCCCTCTGCCTCAGGAGCCAATGAATCCAGCAGAGAAGCCAATTTGGCACAGAAACAGTAGTACATCAGTAAGACGGGCCCACAAAGATGACAAAACAAAAAGATGTGAGATGGGTGGGAGATGCAAGAAACAGTGGCTGTGGGGCTCAGGGAGGCGAGAGAGAAGGGAGAAGGCTGGTTGTGGGCAAGGAGGTGGAAAACAAAAGGAAAGGAAACAAAAGAATGAATTACAAAGAAAAGGGCATGGTCAAAAACAAAGTATAGGAGGAAAGAGTAACTATAGACAGGGGATTTTTTTAAAAAATCAGAAGAAGAGAGATCATCTCCTGAAGGAATAGGACTACAGCAAATATTTCTCATCAGAAACAGCATCCAGGCACTCAGACTCAAAGAACAAGAGAAAAAGACAGACACATATGTGCAAAGAAAACTCAGGTGTCAGGATGTGATCGTAGCAGTAAGAAAGAGACAAATCGCTTGACTGAAGAAAAGTGTGAATCAAAGGAAAGACATACTGTATTTATTCAAGTGGTGGCCACTTTTCCTCACTTTATGCACATCTATTCCAACCCTAGCTGTTGCTCACTACTGTCAAAGGATGCAGCCATTACATTACTCACAACCATTTTCATGAGCAAACATGGCACTAACTAGACAGAAGCAAATTTCTTTCAGCTCTCAACATGCACCCAAAGAATATCTGCATACCAAAACTAGCAGAAAGGACATTAATAAATCATCATAACATACTCCCACAAAGATGGGCATCTATCACAACTAATCTGTGCATACAGAGGAAGCATTTAATGCTATTAAGTTCACAGCCTAAATGTGCTTGTCAGAAAGTCTTCACTCAGTCCTGAAGTGCCTGGACTTACAGATTCATAAGCCTTGTACAAATTTATTCCCTTCCATACTGTCTCTTCCCTCCCCTTAAAAAGTACTATGAAACTAGACCAGTGCTTTTAAAACTAGGAGCCTGGCTTTTCTGAGAAGCCTCCAGTCTCCTCTGAACAATATGCAAAGCAAACTCAGGGAGGGAACATGAGAAAAAGAGAAGTCTTCTTTCCTCCTCCTTTTTTTTTTTTGCCTAAGACTCACCAAAACAAGAGTCTAGTATTGAATATGCAGCACTGAATACTAACTGCTCAATAGACGGTCTGTTTGCAGAGCTCAAAGTGGAAATGACCCAGCAAGGAGGAGAGGTGAACACGCTGCTCCATCCATGTGATTAAACCGCTCTGTAAATGCAGTCCTCCCCACCTCGTTACAATGGAGGCCATTTGCTGCCCCTACCACAACTCATTTAAAAAAAAAAAAAATGTTTGCATTAGAGGGGATCCCACACCAGTATTGTCCCCGTGACTCTGCGTTTAAGAGAGGAATGTGAGCTCCAACGTTGGAAAACCTGTGCTACACACTCAGTCTGACCAGCAGGATGTGTTATTGCCACCGCTGGGGAGGGAGGAAGAACAGGGCACAGTCTGCAGAGGAGCAGAGCGTCCTGCTGGGTGTCCCAGGGCTCAGCCTGCACAAGGCATAGGGTAAATCTCACCTGGCAACCGCCTTGTTCTGCAGTGGACCTCAGAGGTCTCTTAAGCGCTCCTCCTCTGAGTTAGTGCATTACAGCGTCACGCAGTGAGCACCCAGGAGGCCCAGCTGGGCCACAGGCTGGTGTGCAAACACAACACACCATTTGGAAAACGTGCCGTCTGCACACAGCCTCTCATAAGGCCAAATTTTCCTTGATAACTAAAAATTTAGCTCATCCTACCATTGACCCTAAGAGGCACAGAAGCAGCAGCCTGTTAGGGACACAAGGCACACGTTGCAGACCTGTCATGTTCAGCGTGAGAATTCCTGGTCTGGCTCTCGTGCCACGGCTGTCCCCAGTGGGATCTCCGTCTCACACACAGCACTGGGCATGACTCCTCTCCTGCCAACCCTGGGGTGCCAAGCGTGTTGGCCAGCAAATCTCCAACCGGCTGCTCGGCCAGGTCTGGCAACAGAGATGTGGAGCTGAAGGGCTGTGCTGAGGGGTGGCTGAGGCTCTGCAAAGAAGCCCATTCCCTCCAGCCACTACATGAGCCCACGTACCTGGAAAACACCCATCACAGGAGCAGGGATCTCATGTCACAGAACAGCGTGACACTGCTGTACCCAGACACATAGCACTTGTGGAACAGGACTTCACTTTTACTTACACCAGATTTTTTTTTTTTATTATTTACAGTGTCTATCGGGACACTGTCACCTTAAGGACCAGCCAGGAATTTTTGTTTCCCCATGTTGCTTAAGTTTTGTAGGGGGCAGAGGAACAGGAAGGATTTTACTATCCTCTAAGCATAGAGGATAGCAACAGCAAAGAGCAGGATACCTACAAGCTATATTGCAGAAGCTAACAGCATTAAACACTCGTTTACTTAATTAGGACATCCTGCCACATGTTCATGGTTTAACTGGATGCCAGATGAGGTTGGAACCACCCAAGTCAGGTTGTTGAGGATTTTTTTTTCCCCCCCTTTGAAGGATAGGATTGGGTCTACTTCCTCCGACCATCCTCGAATTTTACTCAACAAATGGCCTGTTTCTGCAAGGTTCTAGAATAGTAGGAAAACATACAGTCGTTCCTGCTTGTCCTCCGACACACAGGAGCTTTTGATCTTCTGCAGCAGGTCGCAGCTTCATTGCAGGGTGCTGGAAAGTGTCATGGGCTGTGGGAAGGATGATCTGTGTGGCCTTTTGAATTAGGTATGCATTGCAGTCACCGGGGGGACCCAGCTCTGGGACACGGCTGGCTCCTCCCAGTAATGGAGGACCACTCATGAGATCCCATGTATGAATTGGGCTCCCCCTCCACAATGCCCTTCCTCTGCTGGAGCTGAGGTACCTTTAGCACTTCTGACATAGTTTAGCAGTTAATAGCATTCTAGGAAAAAAAAAAGTTAACACCACTCATCCCTCCACCCCCCCAAAAAAATGTTAACCCTTCTATCATTGCATTTAGTGGTATCTCTATTTACCCCTACATTTGGCTTTTTTCACTACTTTTAAATTCCCCTTGCCACTGCATTTCTGGTATTTTATTGCTTTACCAGTTTAGGACAAGCTAGATCTGAATTTACAGATCTATACAAGACTAGAAAGCTCATGCCTGTTTTGGTGACTTAGAGGTCTCATTTGCAAACTTACACCTGCACGTAAGACATTTTTCATATGAGCTCTACCTGACTAAGTGTGAGTGTCTCTAAGTCTTGCGCCAAGTAGCCAAATCAATAAAAATGTCTGCACTGAAGGAAACACAGTATTATCCTAAGGAGTGAAAGCTTAAAACAAGAAGAAAGAGGTGGGCAACAACAAGCAGTTCTATTTTTAGTGGCAGTATTCTTAATAAAATTAAAAAGGGGGGGGGGCAAAACTTTCTAACACCCAAAACTTGTAGTTCTTACTTCTAGTCAAATCTCCTTTTTTTCTAGATACACTCTCAGCAAGAAAATCCAAACCCTGAGAGAAGAGGATTTGGTGTTTTGAAGTGTTCGAGTCTGTGCCATGGGCTCACAAGCACCCAGAGCTCCCCCAAGAAGTTTGTCAGAGCAACAATGACCACAGCAACAATGACCACAGCACCAGACTACAGCAAGGCCAGAAAAACAATGAAATCCCAGCACACATCCCCAGCCTGCTGCTCCAAAATTAATGTCTCTAATTCCCAGGGCTGTAAGTTTCAGGGACTCACTCATTCAGAGAATGTTCTAGCTGTCTAAAATGTATCATTTGCCATTACCATAATATTTAGGATCCTATGCAAAAACACTCAGGATAAGCTGCTAATTAATTGCAAACCCCTCATTCATAGCTGTGAATCAACTCCTTAGTTCCCATAACAAATTCCATCATAGAGAAATTAAGTTCACTTACCAATAAAAGAAAACAAAGTGCTTAACTGTAGCTGAAGGGAAAGAAACGAGACAGCACTGAGCCCCACGTTTCAGTCTTGCGGCAATTTAAGCTGCAAATGAGCTTTTTTTTCTTCCTTACTGGGTGCAGTGAGAGACAAGGCTCCATTTAAGCCTCTTCACTTTCCCTGATTTCAAATTTATCAGAAAGGGAAGACTAGCCAGAATTATTTCGCCCAACAGCTGATCTATATGTAGCAAATGAAACTGCAGCTCTTGCAGCAAACCACAACTCCAACTTAAGGCATCATCTCTAACGCTGGTTAGTATTTTATAGCTCATGAATTGCTCTTGCTGCAAATCTCCTGGGAGAAAATAAATGGGAATGAAGACAGGCCAGGACAGCTAGTTATGCATGTAAAATAGCTGCAATTAAGTTATTACACATTCCCAACCGTTGGGAGGGATCATTACGAGCTAACCCCGGGCACCTGCCCTCTCCAAGGCAGACACAAGGACTTCAACAGGTGTCTCCCCTGTGGAGCAGACATCGCAGGATCAGGACCCATCGCTAATAACAAATTGTATTACAGTTTTAAATACTCACAGAAACTCTCCGATGCATATATACAATTCAATAGGACCTAAAAGATGTGTGTAAACATGTTTTTAGTACAGACATATTAAAAAAAAAACCTACACAGACCTCCACTGGCTTAATCGTCACCACATACTCTTCCTTCCTACGCTTGTTAACTATAGGCTCGCTCAGCCATCAAATATCCTTTATGCTATCCATCTTCCTAACTAGAATGTTAGCAATCAAATCCCCTCGGCCGCCGGGGCACTGGGCTCCAGCAGGGTCGGATCGTATGGGTTATTCATTTTCAGACACAATGAAACAAATAGAAAATCCAGCACAGATGCAGGGAAACAGACAAGTGGGTGAGCTCAGAAAATTCGCAAAACTCAGTGCTCACGGAATTGTGAGCTAATTATTTGGACTCGAATGTCACATCAAGTATCCCCAAAGGACTGACCTTATATTTGTATTAGTTACATGACAGCCCACTGCTGCTCTAAAGCCATTGTCGTGAACCATCAAGCCCCGGCTGTATTTAAGGCCGCCTCTTCAAAAGTCTTCATCTGAAGAGGTACAAATATTTCACCACTGCACAGATTTCAGTGATCCCACGAGTTCATCTTTATTTTGCTATAGCGAAATCCTATGTATAGAGATAGTATCCCAGGGGAGGCTCCTCCTTATGGCTGTCCTAACTTGCAAACCACTGGCAAATTAAGCTAGAGAATCACAGAGGTGGAGATGCTGCAGATTTTACAGCTACGCTAACCTTCTTCCTTGCCTGCACACCCACTGCATCAGTGGCTGAAAACCAGCCTTATTTTCTAAAAGCAACCACGCCAGCGGCCCTGATGGAAGCAGGGTACTGTACCAGTGACTTTCTGTGGGACAGCTCTAACTCCCATCACACGTATCTTAGCACAAAATGGTCTAATTTCGAGAAGATCTTTTGCTTGATGGATGTTCACTACAGTAAAAGTGCAGCTGCAACAGATCAACTGAGGCCACAGGTTTCTTTCCAGTCTCACTGACAAAAGTCGAACCTGTCTGAATCCAGAGTCCCTTCTTTAATGAGGGTTTTACCTAAATAAAATCTTGAGGACTGTAAACCCTAAACTGTAACTTAAATAAATGAAATAGTTTCCTACAGTTGTCTGGCTGTTCTGATGCAAAAGCTTGGTTTAGTTCTTTTTTGCCTTCCATCCTTTTAAAGACCTTTTCTTTATTGCAGGTAAATAACAGATTGCAGAGCAGTGAAAAGTGAGTATTTATCAAAATACTCCCTAAGTATTTTAGAATTAATGCATTAGCAGACAAGTAAATCATAAAACAATTCTTTTCTCTGAGCCAGACTTAGAAGATGTTCGTTCAAGGTAATTTTGGCCAACTTACAAACCTCTGAAAAAATACCCATGGATTTCACAAACTTCTAAAAAAAAAAAACCCTTGGGAATGAAGACCTGATCCACTTGTGTATAGATTCCAGTTCTGCTGCTGCTGAAGGCAGAGAGAGCTGCCAAGGATTGGGCCCTACTGCACAAACATTGTCCGCAGGAACTCCGCAGCCAGCAGGAAAGAAAACATTTTTGATTATTTTTTTGTTGTTGTTGTTCCATTTCTTTCGCGTGTGAAATTGTATAAGGTATGAAATGAGATAAGACAAAGAGTCAGGTTCAATTATATAAAGGACCAGTGGTATTTCTTTTGCATGTCCATACCATATCAGATGGAGGATTCAAAAGAATCATTGGATTACCTTAACTGCTCAGCAGGTAAGAGCCTTTATAAACACAAATCCTAGAACAGTAAATAACTTTTTTTATTTATTTACTGAAACAAAAGTAAATCACATTTTTGCTTGAGTATGAAAAGTACTCAAGAAAAGTAAGGAAAATAGCCAATAGCAAGTTCCTCTTTATCTGTTAGTAAACTGTGTTGCAATAAGCAAAGCAAACAGCAGCAAAATCAACCACTCATTTGGATCAAAAAAATTGGGACCTAGGATCGCACGCTTCAGCGATATACGTATGTTCTGAAATGTCACAACCGCTTTCCCAACTGGCATTCAAGTATTTATTATCAATAGTGGTGATTTCATTAACTGAACCAGGATATGAAAGCCATTAATTCCCTTCAACCATTGCTTACATACTAGATCCTTTTTAAAGGGCAAGCTCATAGACAAGGTCACGCACCACTGCCGCAACACCCATATATTGGTAAGAATATGGACCGAAATCTGGTCACCAGTGCAACGTGTTCCTCTCAGGCGCTGGAACCCGCTTTCCGTGGTTCACACGAACCGCTTTGAGGGCCTAATCCCATCGTCCTTGACAGCGCTGAAAGGCTTTCTGCTGATTTTAATGGAGTTTGGATCTGCTCCTAAGTCTCAGCTTCACGTCCCAAGGATCGCACCCATCTAAGCGCTTTGCAACCAGCCGAGTTTTTGCCTGGCTCCAACATTCGCATAACGAGGGATATTTATTGACTCGTGCAGAAAAGTTACACTGCGAGAAAGCGCCTCTTTTTCCCTCGGCTCCAGCTCCCCGAAGCGGGGCGGCGGGGAGCTTTCCCAGGGCTACGGCGGGGACGGGGAGGGTGACAGCCCCCCGGGAAATCCGTGCCGCCCCCCGTTCCCGCACGCAGCTCCCTGGCCCGGGGGACACCCCGACGGCGGTCCCGCGGGGGGAGAGCTCCGTCGGGGCGGCGGGCCACCGGGGCGAGGGAGCTCCCCGTCCCCAGGGTGCCGACCCGCGGCTCCCCCGGGGCCGCGGCCGCCCCATCCCGCCCCCGGGCGTGCACCCCCCGCCGGCGGCGCCTGGC
>VZSZ01008642.1:71056-134541 GCA_013398815.1 Ibidorhyncha struthersii | reverse complement strand
CTTCCAACCCTGACTATTCTGCGATTCTGTGATTCTGTAATGGAAATCGAAGAGACTTAGGAGCCCCAAACTCTATCAATAACATAGGTGTCTCTCTGCACCTTCAGGTGCTTCACTATCTTTAAATGCCTAGTCTAAAATCCCGCTTTCAGCAGTTAGTTCCATGGATCAGGTGCACAAAAGCTTTTAAACAGATTTTTACAAAAATCATTCAAAAAATTACAAAGAAACACATTGTCAAATGTTCCTTGACTAATTCAGGAGCCAAAGATTCTTTTAAAGTAATAGTAACTAAAGGGCAAGTTTTTCAAGGGTACCTAGATACAAGGAATAGACAGATGCATATCGAATTAATAGAACTGTGTTTAATCCTATTAAAAAGGAAAATATCAACACAGTTTGATTAATTTCATATAAGCACACACACTCCTCAAGCAGGAGGGCCTGTTGTAGGACTAGTTATTCTAATAATATTTGCCAGCAATATTGCTCTTTTAAGTGTTTTGTAGACAAATAGCCCATGGCTTGATATGCCTGCTAAATGTATTCTAGAATCACCTTTATTAGACACTGGTAATAGTCTAAATATTGACTTTCATAATCCTCTTCAACAGTTGCTGCTTTCTGCACTTGAATTGACATTCATCTTAGAACAGAGTATACCAATGACCACCCTGTTTAGAAATTATTTGGCTATTTAAATCGTAGGATGTGTTACAAAAGATACAAAAAAATGAAATGAAATGTAAAAGAGGAAACATTAAGCTTATGGGCAATATTTAGCTATGTGAAACATCCATAATTTATAAATATCCACATAGCTTCTCAGCTTCTTTCCCAATAAACGTTTCAAATCAATAGTTTTATGCTTCATATGTACCATCTGAACTGACTTGCTATAGATCTGATGCATATTTCCATAGGCTTAAAATGCTTCACGCAAAATCATACTTAACTCATGAAAAAAGGTCCAAACACAGAAAACTTTAAACCAAAGAAATATAGAATTACTGAAGCAAAAGAAATGCTGGATTTCGCCTTGTAAGTGGATTAAAAATTAATTAGTTTTTATCTGAAAGCAACAGGAAATTGTAACATGGACGACATTCTCTGCTCTTCAACAAAGCAGAAATAGTAAAAGCCGTATAAATTCCTTGCAAAATTCTCTACAAGACTGTGGTCTCTATGCCCATGCAGTCTTGCCACTGCTCGCTGAGATGGATGGCCCTGCCAGCCAGGGGAAGAGGCAAGCGGGGAAAGGAACAAACTGGGCTGGGAGGGGATGTTTCTGCTCACCCATCTCTGAACTGGAAGGCTTCTGGACAGACAGTAGACAGCAACGCATTTCTGGCCCATACCAACCCCTGCTACATGCAACTCAGCCAAATACTTTCTCATTTCAAACTGAATGCACGAAAAGAAAGACAGAAGTAAGCTCCGCAGCGCCAAAGAAAGCAATTCTTACCCTCTCCCCAAGCTGCTACCAGTGGAGTTCAGACAGTTGATGGTGCTGAGCAGCCCGCTGGCCGTGGCCAAGGGGGCTCGTCTGCCCTGAGCACTGGGCTCTGCCCGTGCAGGACTGGCCATGGCACAGTCTTTCATCTTCTATTTTGTACATGGACTTCATTATGATGGCAACCTTTATTAAAATCCAGGACTATTGTAGAAAACTTGTGTATCAAAACCTGTTTGAAGTAACAGGAACACATCAGTCTGATTGTGGGTATTCTTTTATTATTAATTTTAAAACTCAAGTTTGTTCTTTGGACTCAAACTTTTTCAGATCCATGAAGTTGATCATGTTAACTCATGTCAAGCTGAAATCTATTCAAAATAGTTGGCTTAGAGAGCCATGTTGTCCATCACCTTTGGAAAAACAGGTTTGCCTCATACCCCCAAAATGTGAAATTCTATTAAGATTCATGTTTATCTTTTAAAAGTTTGTCTATTTTTTGCTTGTTACTTGTTGAGGATGGACTCTCATATCTAATTGGAAAATACTGCTGAAAACTTACTTTTAAATTGCCAAGATTATAACACCAACAAGAGCCTTACATCTTTTTTCTGTCAGTCAGAAACTATTGCACAAATGGAGTTCTGATTGCTGACAGTGTTCCCTTTGGGCCACTATAAAAAACCTCCACAACTTTAAGGTGAAGGTCACACGCAGAGGTATTGCTGCTGAACTCGCATAAAAAACATAATTCATTTGTTATAAATAATACTATTAAAAAGATATCTGCCCTTTAAAGTGAGGCAAATGTGTTTTCTAAGGAGAAATTCTCTTGGTTTATCTGCTTTCCAGGTAAAGCAAGTTTTCACAAATAACCACTTTTGAACTGTCTATGCCAATAGTGGCATAGGATAAAATGCCTTTGGTAATGTTTCTAGGTGGAATTATGGACAGATCGCGTCCTACTCTGTCTTCTACACATGCTAGTGGTGTGACTGTTGCATAAGCAGATCTTTATTTGCTCATGTCATTTTTGCACCCGGTGAGAGATTACCTATTACAGAATCACAGAATGGTCAGGGTTGGAAGGGACCTCTGGAGACCATCTAGTCCAACCCCCCTGAATTATTAAAGTAAAATTTACCTTTTCAAACCAGCCACTGAGCTGAGGGATAAATACCTACTTAGATGCTTGAATTCAAGCAGACAGTATTCCCCTCTGGAGGACTTTAGGTTTCCATTCATTTGACAGGGAATGCAGGTGCTTACTTTAGAAGGCTTACTTCACTAGACAGTGAAAATTCAGATCCAAGCTAGATAGTCAGATGCAGAGTTGCAATACCTAGATGCAAGCTGGGTAGGCGGACTGGATCTTATCCCATGCGATTAACATTTCATGAAAGTAGGATAGCCTTAAAGCGAAATCTCTTTCCCAGTTGTCTTTCTGCCTTCAAATATGGCCATTAAAATCCTGAACTATTTTTAGCCTTTCTATATGATTTATTAAATATTAAAAATTTAAGTAGGTAAGGAAAATTACTGTGCATTGCTGTCAACGTGAAAAACAGCCTGATACGAAAAGTTTTGGAGCCTGGAATTCAGAGCTCTATTTGGATCATCACAAGCAAGGTAAGGAAGCAACTTCGTCCTGAAACTACAGATGGTAAAAGGAGGTCAAGAAATATGAATGCCCAAATGCATGAAGGAGCAGACACTCTGAAGCTCACAGAAAGAGAATGAAACAATTATAAAACAAGAACTTTAAAATGAAATTGGAAAGCAATTAAATTATACAAACTTCGGATCACTCAAGCATAAAATACCATGACAGCAGTAAAAGATACACTAAACTTAAAAGCTAAAATAGCAAAATCAAAGGAAACACTTCACTATTAGTAAAACAATCTTTTCACTCAAGATACAAGTACATATATTCTGCATGTTGCACAAAAAGTTTTGGTTTTGCCACAAGAAATTGTATCAGAGGTTTTCAGCTGACTAGCTGATGACTAGCTTGCTGTCCAGACCCCTGCTCTACCCCAGCGAGCCCTTGTTCTGCAGAGGCTCCTCACAGCATTGTTCTAACATGCCCACAACATAATCACAAGACATAATAACATAATCACAAGAGGCTGCACTTCCCACGTGTTCCCGTTTCTCTTAGATGATATGCTGAACACTGCATTTATGCTCGTGGGGTCACAGAAAGAAGGGCTATGCAACTTTAAAAAGGATGATTAAATGGTAGCATTGGTATCTCTATCTTGTATCATTTAAAAGTCCTTAAGATTTCAAAGAAAATGAAGCAATGGAGTGCTGAAATATCTTCCAAAGCAATGGAAATAAGCATTTGAAAGTTTCATTAATAACAATTGCTTAGAGTCAATCAGAGGTGTACAGTGCTTTTCAGATAGTTTTGTCAAGCAAAAGCTGCTATTCTGTGAACATCTGAATATGCTTGGCACCTGGCGGTGAGTTTAATCATGATAAATTGTGGGAGATGTAAAAATAAGACTAATCCCTCTGTGAGTGTGAAGCGTTACTCACCAGAAATTAATGCATATTCTGGAAAGTAAATTAATTCCTGCTGTCCTTTCTGAGACACTTATTATTAGACTTACTGATTTTGAAAGCGACTTTTCCAAGGTACAATATCGAAACACGTAAAGTATTTGCTTCTTATGTCTCATAAAACCAGATGAAATATTTAAATACAGCACAAATTGTACCACTGAAGTAATCTATTGTTGGTAAACTTTTAAAACTTAAACTACATGGGAAGGGCTTTCTAGAAAGCAATTAGTTTTGTGGAAGCAAGTAATCACAACCTAAATTCCAATGAGTTATTCTACATTCATATGCAATTTTATTTTTACATCAGTCATCCTTTGGTTTGAGAGAAGTTCCCCTCCCCCAGCTGTGCTTTTCAAGGACAGCGCTTGCTCTGGAAGCTTCACCGGCTGCCTAACACTTCACACACGCCTGGCAGCCTTTCACGTGTCTGAAGTGGAGAATGCAGAAGAAGAGCACAGACGTTGCTTTGGTTTTTGAGATGCTTCGGAGGTCCTCCACTTCTCTATCTCCTAGTGCCCTGACACAGCTGAAGCCCCACCTGCAAAGCCCCGAGTAGTCTGCAAGCACTGAGGCTGTCAACAACACAAACTCATTGCTAAGTATGCAACAGGGTATAAAACCTGTCTTTGCTCATGCAAACACACAAACACACCTGGCTGAGGGCAGAACAGAGCGGGTGCATGAGATGCCCGCTCTTAGGGGGGAAAGCTGGCTACCATAGTGGTTACCTAACTGAGTCTGCTTTGTGAATACATCTAGGTGGTTTATCCCTTGGAGATCCTAACCCCTGCAGAATGACCTCTTTAAGAGCTGTGAAAGACAGCTCCACTGGAGCCAGAAGTAAAGGAATAATGAGGAACAGATAGACCTAAGGCAAGCCTTCTCAATTGGATGTGATGTGGGGAAGGAAGTGTCTATATAATTGGGGGAATCAATATTAACAAAAATATTTAAACAGTGAAAATTAAGTGATTCAGAAAGGGTAATGAGTCATAAGAACAAGAGCAGTACAGCGCTAAGAAGGCCGATGACTTACCTAATAAACAAAATAGCTTCTAAAGAAGATTCTGAAAGAAACAAACAAATCCAAGAAATTCAAGGAAAGAAATCTAGGGTACAGAAATTCAAATATATCTTGTAAACCTCTTTAAAAGGCTTCTTAAGAGCTGCTATTTCACATTCCTTTACTCTGCCACACCTCGTCTCAACTCAGTATTTTGAAGATTAAAGCAAATATACTGGAACAAGCACCAATAGGATCCTGCTCTTTAAAACGACCAACCAAAAAGCATATGTTGCACTCTAGCTGCTGAAGCTGCAGAGTTTTTTCTTTTCCCTCTTTTCTTTACTATTTTACCTTCTCAGTTGCCTGTTATGGGCCAATTTCTCAAAACAAGTCTTTAGCTCCATGTCAGTAACAGTAAAGACATTGTAGTATTGCTCTCTGTGTACTTTGGAAAACCTGAATGGACTTACATGACAAGCACGTTTTAAGAACTACTCCCTGCCAACTGAGGTGGAATAATCAGATCCATGTACATGCTCCTCTTTCATTACAATTCAATTGAGCCTAGACAACTAGTATACAAACGCAAAAATTTGTGTGCTTATACCTGCCTGAACGGTGAAAAAAAGTTGATACTTGAAAGTGAAAATAAAGTAGGATGTCAATGTCTTGGGAGCAAAAAAGAGTTGGATGGTTACAATACGGTCTTATAACATGGGGATGCCAAAATGCTCTAAGTCTCAAAAATCTAACTTCTTAATAATGAAAGATTCTTGCATGTAAGCCACTACATCAATATCAAGAAAATGAAAAAGTTTCGAACTGTATCCATAGGAATTTCTTTGGGCAACTAGAAAAAGGAGACATTGCCAGCACAAGCAAGTATCTGTCAGACCTTTATGAAGAGCTCTTTACTGTAGTTACTAAACAAAAATAGATGCTTCTAATAGAATTTTGCCTGGCTCTGGTTCATCCTTGCTCATTCACTGTACCCATCTGTGGGTGATCTTCCTCTGCTGTAGTTTGCAGGTTTGACTAGCCAGATACAATAGATACATCACTGACATATGTATTTGAGTTGCCACTTCACTAATAGGCAAGCGTTTTCCGTTTGTAAACGAAGCTTGCTTAAAATGTTGTTTCTGTTGTTGCTCATAAGATATGCACAATGTGACAGTTGCCACTGAAGTTGGCTTCATAAATCTATCAGCATCTGTATCTTCTATGTTCTTCTAGCTCTTGACAAAGAAGTTGAACACGCATTGATAAACGCTGACACTGTCAGAGCAGCAAAGTCAAAGGCTACTTACTACCAAAAATTATTAGTGAAGAACAGAACTAAGTTTCTAGGACCTTAGAAGGGAAAGGAAGAGGTCTGTAGTGTCCTAAAGAACACAGGGCACTGAATGGGCACATTATTCTCTTTTTTTTTGAAGAAATCTACCCTCGTTTTCCTGAGAAGTGAGCGACTAGGAAAGAAATAGGAAGAGAAGATTCTCCTTACTGTTCAGAACCTGATGACTGTCTGACTAGTTCAAAACCAAATCAGCTGTAACATTATTATACCTCTTCAGATGCGAGCAGTTTTTATGCTGTTCATTTTTATGGATGACATAAATTTGCTGTAAAGGCCTACAGACTACCCAAACGCTGCAGCTCCAATTACTTCCTGTGATTCAAAGCCTCCCCAAATTGATTGTGGATTCAAGATGTACAGTTCAGTAGACATCTCAGCAAAAATGGGCTAATGGTTATTGCTCTAGTAGTTAGGTCTGAATACTCCCTTGTTTTGCTAAATAGTTCCCGCTTATGTCATGAGATTCCTCCAGATAATTTATCTCAGCCTGCTCTCCCAGGGATAAAAGTGCACCTCTGGCTCACTTATTCTGCTCTGTTCCCCTCTTAAAGACCAATAAGCATTTGCTAAGTTCATTCGAGAACTGACCCCATTTTGCACCACAGATGCCGTGCTCCACTGTGCTGCAGCACTGAGGAGCTGCACTGACAGGCGACATGAGACCTGGATGCTGAGCCTCACAGGTAATAAGGCAAGGAGTCCTTGCTCTCTACTGTCACTCCTAAATAAGCGGTCTCCTTTTCAGCAGTGGTGGCTGTAACAAGTTCTTGGCTGGAATTCTGTTACTCTTTCCCTTAATTTTTGACCAAAAAAATCTGTAAAGAGTTTAAATGACTGAATACAGCTCTAAGATGCCAGCTATAGCCAATAAGGTTTGAAACATTTTGTTTCAATACAGGGAAAAGGTGATATACTAGCTGCAAATTATCATAGAATCATGGAATAACAGGTTGGACGGGGGACCTCAAGGATCATCTGGTCCAACCTTTCTTGGCAAAAGGCTGGAACAGATGATCCTTGAGGTCCCTTCCAGAAAAAAATTGTATTGCTTTGGAGCTTGTCTCATGTTTTGAAATTGGTGCTGTCAAAAAATACATGTAGATTTTATTAATCCAAAACTTTCAAAGTCTCTGAGAGTAATTTACCTGAAAGTGTGAACTTAGGACCCCAGAACCACCTCCTTCCTTTGCCTAAGCTGAGCTTAACTTGGAGGTGGATGGGAGAGCTGGCTTAGAAGAGCTGACTTTGCACCTTCCCTTTGCTCAGGTTGTCTGAGTGCATTTGTGGGCTGTTTTAAATCAGTTAGCCATTGTGGGACATTTGACAACTGGATGAAGATGGCTGATGTGCTTTGAATCTACAGGGCAGGACACTTGGAAAAAAAAGGTCTGTGTGGCCATAAGGGTACTTCTATCTCCTGTGTCCCAATGCATGCATGGTGTCCAGCTGATGCTGATTAGGTGAAAAGTTTAGAGCCTTTATCCTCTTCCCTCTATAAATTCACATTTGCTGTCTCTTTGGTTTGCAAGGGGAAAACGTTACACAAACACTGATGAAAGTCAACAGCACTGGTGTGATGATAATCAGAAGAGCTCCTACTAACATGAATCAGTTTTTCAGGATTGTGAGTTCTGTCAATGTCTGCTTATGTCAAATTGCTCACGAAATGGCCCTGTGTTACCTTCCTGGAAGATACTCTCCCATGAGACTTTTTAGAAATATCTTGATTGCTCAGTCCCTTTTCTTTACTGTAAGATTGTAACTGCCCAGAGACTTCACTAATAAGAAGCTCAATAAATGATGGGAATACATTAGCAGGTTGTCACCCTTTGTGTCATCCCAGTGAAAATGGAATTTCAATATGAAAAACAACCCATAGTCTTGTCTTTATTAAGAAGTACAAAGTATTAAGACCTTCTGTCTCATGTTAGAAGAGTGAAACAGCGTCACTGTGTACTACTCACCACAGGCATGGTGCTAATTAGAAATCACAACTGCAATGCTATTACTGAGAAACAACTGGGTTTTTCCACCATAACCGAAATAAAACCTCTTGAGCAAATTTTGCAATAATTTAACTACTTAAAGTAGGAATCTCATCTGTTTTTCTTTTAAATTCCATTTAATAGCTTTCTACTTCAACTTAAAATATGAATGTGCCATGACTTTAGGAAGCTACTTGGCAAAACATTGTTTAAAAATTGTTACATATATTACTATTTGTACAAATTAAAAAAAACAAACACAATAACCCCCAAAACAAGTATTTTGAACCTCCATCTCATTTTTTTTTTCCAGTGCAACAGAGAATAAATGATATTCTGGCTCCATAAGAACATACACTTTTTTTTTCTGAGGTCCAGAGGCAGGGCCCCAGGATTTGGGGTTGAGTTGGGAAGGCTCAATGCACACAACTCACTTTGGGCCTCAGTACTGTTCCCTGCACACTGGTGAGATTCCCAACTGTGTACCTGCTGGGAAACAACATCACGCACAGCAAAGCAGTAAGGACTGTGGGAGCTAAGACTCCTGGCAAAGCTGAGTGGATGAGTGAGATCAGAGGGTCACACGCTCCCTGCTCCTCGCAGGACTACGTAAAACTAAACCATATGTCTAAGTATATCGCCCAGACAATGGGGCTTCTTATATCACATATTAACATCATTTCAAGATAGGTGTCTTGATTTCTGTTGTCACAAGAAGTACTTTCTAAGGGAAAAATCTGGAGTGAATAGTGACCCTATTATCTTGACGTAAACTTTGCAGTCTTTCTGGACAAAACTTCATGTGTTTTAAGAAAGGTCTAATTTTAGTCATTTATTTTGTAATTTTATGGTTCTTGCCCTGCATTCCCTTTGTTCTTTTTGTAGCTGCAGCGTGCCCTAATGTTATGGGAAGAGCGTTACGAGAAGCAAACCCTGCTCTGTTCTTCTAGGATACAGAAACCTGGGGCAGAGGGGTGGGGGCATCTCTACACCAGAATACAGAAGTGCCCAAAAGAAAGAGCAGGAAACAGTATCCTTGAAATGCAGGAACGGAGCTGCTATACTTCAATTTAAATATTGATGTCTAGATCCTGAAAAGCATCAACTGCTGTAGTTAAACACAGTATGGAAGAGTATGTTCAGGTTTAGGGGACGACTTGGAAAGTCAGGCCATGGGTCCAAGTCCTTTGCTTGGGAGGACTCTATAGTGGCTGTCACTGGGGGTGGTGCCTGCCCCCAGGAAGGAGTCCAGGTGCTGTATAGCAGCACTACAACAGGCTTCAGAGGGAAGCCTTGCCAGGCTCACTAAGGACATCCAAAGAGGTTCCTGACTACAAGAGAAATTTTGTCTCCTCTCATCAAAAAGTGACTGGGTTATTTCTTGAAACACGGCGCTGCTTCTAACTTACACTTCAGTTTTCATCTTTAGAAAGTAATGTACTATGATCAGATAACTAGCACAGATCAATTGAAATTACTATTTACAGGCTGGAGATCTACTTCTTCCAAATCAGTTCAAACCTTCCTGCTTTCAAATTCCTTTTTAATTTGCCATGAACAAAGCAGAGGTATTCAGGAATGAGATTTGGGCTTATATTAGATCATTTTCCCTTCACACAGATACACCTTTATATCACTGAGCATTGTGGATAAGAGCTAACAGCATCTTCTTGTGTAAATCAACAGAGGGATCAGTGGACTTTATTCAAACTACAAAAAATCAGACTGATCCAAAGTATGTTCTACGTAACGAGCAAATAAAATCCTTCTCCCTCAGCTACTCAATAAGAGTATTTGCAAGGCTTTCAAGAGGCAACTGTAAACATTTGTTTTAAAAGCCTTCGTTCCTGTGCAATGCATTCCTGCTATTCATGCTATTGTTCTGTACCCGTATGAAAAAAGCTGAGATTCACTGAATTATCATTAGCAAACTTCATACCCTTTTGATTTTCTTTATTACATTTTTCTGTTACTGAAAACTAGGAATGCTCCAGGTAAGAAACACTCCAGTGCAATCACAGGTACAAGGCTTGGGTATCACCTAAGCGTTATCACCTAAGTTATTTGAGACTACCCATCACACAGTTGTGCCCAGGGGAGGTGCTGCACCTCCCCACCAGCCCAGTCACTGCACCTGACCTCGCGTGCATTCACCACCCGCTCCACTTGGAAGACAAAATGCATTAGCTTACACCCCAGTGAAACTGCTTTCATGTGCAATTGCTCACATGGTAGTTAATGCAGCTCAGTTGATTGACACCGATTCATTAAGCCATGATAACATGCTTCTCTTGTTGCCCACCCCCTAACACACCTGCTAGCCAAAACCAGGAAAGATGGGAGTTCACCCCTTTGTACTGACAATCTTTTCTTTTGTTTTCCAGGCACTCTGATTTTTTGAGAAGTTCTGATTGCTGGCACTTTACCTATAATTTTAAAAACCCCTGTAAATTAAGCCTACCAGTATCATCCTTTGAGTTTTATTACTTAATAACCAGGTGTCTCCTTGTAAAGCAGAGAGTCTTTACAAGATTGAAATGGATGTCAGGTGAAACTCTTAGCTGCTTTAGATGGTATCAAAGAGTAAACTGAACCTAGTATCTCCAAACTGTCTTAAACTAATGATTGCTGCAATTAGTATGTATGACATACTAATTTAACTTGGTGGTCACTATGACCAATAGGAAAATTAGACAGTTGTCAACAGTATAAAGAGCAAATAATTGGAATACTTCCCTAATTTGTTTGGTAAGAAAAACAACTTAGTAAATACCTATTTTTGTTCCATTCTCACTATGATAACGTCAAAGACACTCTCAACTCTTGATACTATAAGAGACAAGATGATTCATTTCACTAGGGATTTCCTAGTTAAATATTGTAATAAACATACATACATTTCTCCAGGCTTCATTTTCACATATTTGGAAATAGTAAAATAATAAAAAAAAAATACAGTTTTTTATTTATTTTTAGTTCTGCTGCTGTCACATTTCAAAGTAGTTTGAGAAAAAAAGCCTGCAGCTATTCAGTTATGAATCACTCCCAAACCCATGTCCTCCTTATAAAGTAGAGTTTGTCCAACTCTTCCCAGCCTGTGTCACTGAGCTAACATCTGCTGGACAAATGATTTCCTAGGTGCTGAGGCCCAGATCATGGAAATAAAAAGAACAGAGGAGGTGCTTATACACCAATTTGGTGCCACCACCACCTTCAAAACTGCTGCTTCACTATAACACGTTCTTGATCTGAGCACAAAGTGTCCTCAGGACTAGTGCCACCTGAGAGCAAATTAGCTGCTCAGAGATCCAACATGAGCTAAAACCCCAAAGCAGGACTTGTCCTGTGAAGTGGTCCGTCTCCAGCCTTGCCAGTGAACCTGAATTTTGTGGGTCCCTATACAAGATGCAGAACTCTACAAATTCTGTAGCATGTGTGTTTCTTTAAGGATCAGAAGACTCACTGGAGATATGGAGTATCACACTCAAGCCCTTGCTCCAAAGCAGCCACCCGCATTCAGATCTCTCACACCCATCTGAGTCCAAGGGAAAACCTCTCTCAGTTTCTCCACTTTACATAAATACTAAAGTGCTTATTGGAAGAGGGATTTGACCCTGTTTCTGAAAAAAGTGCCCCAAACACTAGAAAATCGGAGTCCTTTTCTCTGACTGAATAAATAGTCTAGTTGTTTGTACAACATGAAATAGCTTCAACAGGAAGGACAACTTTCTCCCATACGCCAGAAGAAATACAAGCATTTCTAGATAGCTCTTTTTCCAGCACATTGTGAACATACCAAGAGGGTCAGTTTTCTCTGGCGATTTGAGTCAGGAAAATGCCTAGTGTAAGGACACAACTTCCCAGCACCCAAGATTATCCCTTGAGACAAGTCTCTCTGCTGCTTTCCAGCTGTGAGGCATTCTGAGCATGCTGGTGGGTCTGCACATGGACTTGGAGAGACATGTAGACACCTACAAGTTTTGGCTATGGGACTAGCCATAGCTGAGAAATGGCTCTGAGGGTCTCAGAGATTGCCTATATGGTGGGCTCTGACAGAGGCTTGGTTAAGCAGTGCACAAGGACTGAGTTGGGAGGTCTCAGCAGCTCCTTAGCTCTCTCTCTCTCCAGATTATGAAACATTGTTCAAACTAGAGGTGTTTTAAAAGACAACAGTGAAGACCAGATGACTCCAAACCTTCTTGATCAATGTCAGTCTTCAAACTTCCTTGTGGAGTACAAGACATCATTTTCATTAAGCTTTTATTTGAAAATCATACAAAACTTGACTGATAAGATTATCCGACATGGACTCATTGACATATTTTGGAAACACTGACTAAAAATAGGAGGAAAGTCTTTAGCTGAGGTTAGTAGCTGGACTCTGATCTTTCTCAGTACTAACTGGAACATGTCATTCCCTGGCAGGTATTGGGACGACGTGAGAAAGGGCATTGCTTTTAGCTGTTCTGCCAATACCAGCATAGTGTGATACCATGATTGGCAGGCAGTGGTGGGACTAAAAAACTATGGAGAATTAAAGTACTCTCAAATTGTCTGAAGGCACTCACTCATAGCTAAAGCATCTTGTTAAAAAGGTACAGAGAAACTCACAGCTCCACACCTCAGTGCTAGGCAGTTCTGTGAATAAAATCTTGAGCATCTGTTTCCAACAGTTATTACTTTATCACATATTTTCTTCTGCTAAAGTTCCAACTCTTGGATCAATTGATCACACAAGCATTTCAGATTTTGCAACAAAAAATGTTTATAGACTATTAACGCTATGAAAAAAAAGGCTTGCAACAACCACCTAAGCATAAATTTCTGTCCTTAGAAACCAGGCTCAAAAAACATAGTTACAACATTTAGGACTGTAAGAAGAAATAATAAATAAATATTGTGTTTGGTGAGATAATGCCTTTACTGTGAAGGGCAATTTGTGGCTTCTGAGCGCTTGTGGCTGGTGATGGGATTCCAAGCTCTATCAATCAAAGCAGTACTCATGAAAACCTTGAGAAAAAATACTGGACACCCCCACCCCAAATCCTGCATGTGCATGGTACATTTTATGCCATCCAACAAGGAAAACAGTGACCAGATGTAAATGTTTTCATAAGCATCACATGACACAGCAATGAAAGAATGAGCAGCTCTTCAGAAAATCAGCTGCAAAGTCAACAGAACATCTTGTTCCACTACATTTGTAACCAAAGAGATCTGAAATCACCAGACCTGAGTTGGCAATAAAGTAAGTTTGTCTTCAAGTTATAAATTTTTAACTGGCTATCACAGACTTGCATATATATTGTCCTCGAGATAAACTTGTTGAGACTGGCAATAACCAAAAGCATGGATTTTTTACTTGCAACTGATGTCTATTTTAACAGCTGCTAGAAGTCCTATCACATACTGGATAGCCCTGTGAGGCGCTATAAAAAGTAGAATGAAAATAATGCCACTGGCATTACACTTTATGTGTAGGGCAAAGCAAAACAGAGAGGAACAGGAGATGCATGATAAAGAACACGAGAACAAGTCCATCTCAGCAAATCAACACCCTGGATGCTCCTCAGTCTCTGTATTTTCAAATTTTTGTAAACATCAAAGAAAGAGAGAGCTCTTGGGGTGGGGAAGGGGTTAGTATTTGCATTGTGTTTTTTCAGGTTTTTCAGAGCAAAGGTTCCAGAGCCTGTGACCAGCTAATCCATGCTGCTGTGGTTGATTCCTATTCATTTTACAGTAAGTATGCACATACCAATTCCTGAAAACATGGATGTGAAAGCAAAAATACTCTCTGTGGCCTATTAAGAGCACCACAAAGCGCATTAACTCAGAAAATGAATTAAACCATAAAAAATTAATTCCTGCAGTGCCACCTTGTGTTCAGATACAATTCCTAATCCTAGCAACCTCTCAACCTTTATTTGTGCCAATGAAGACTTCCAGCCCTGGAAACTGATTCACCCTAAGACTAGTTTAACAAGTAAGCATCTCCTTGCACATTGGAGAAGCTGCTCTTCACACATTTTAGCATTAACCTCCTTCCTGGGACTTCCTGAAATCACAGGGACCTCAATTCAGAGACCACACTCTTCTCGAGCTGGGAAACACCTCAAGCCGCAGCAGTACCTGGCGCTCAGGACACTCCATGATAAACTGAGAAACGGGAAAAGTCCCTGAGGAATGGATGAACTTGCTGGATTTTGAAACTTTGAAGAAAATGATGTTGCAGAAAACATTCAAGCAAATTACATTAATATGATTACAATAGGTCACAAAGATCTATATACAAGATAGATCCAGATTTCATCTCTCTCTACACTTAAGAGTGCTGGAATTTATAAGCAGCTCATTTCTAACGGAAAAAAATATGGTGAGAACTGGCAAGCAGTCACTCTCCATGCAGTAAAACCCTAAAGTAGGTCCCTTTTATTCTACAACATAAAACTTGCAGAATTCCAGGGCATCCCAGAGAGGAAAGCATAGGAAATCATTATCAAAAGAAACCCTGAAAATTACCCTGAAACTTGCAGAACAAGTGAGAGAATTCCACTGAAGCTGAGCATATTATGGTCATTTCATCAATATTACAAGGAACTGGATGCCCTTCCTAAACCCAGAAAGCAGCAGATTTATTCATTTATAAATTTGTGTTATTTACACTTAGACACATTTTTAAAGAAGTTTAATAAACACAGCTCAGGGACTTCCTGACCACATATGGTTTCCACAGACAGCACAGATACCAATGGTGCATCTAAACTGGAGCTTATGAGTAGGAGATGCATCTACACTGTGCAGCCTTGGGAAGTTGAGGGTGCCCACAGACGTTTAGCTGGACACAGGGCTCTGTTTCATTCTTTGTAGTACAAACATCAAACATATAGTGTCACTTGCTACTAACCTAGGATTGGAGAAGCTTAAATGGTTCAGTTAACTGCTCTGCCACACTCTTCCTAATGAGTGTCACTAGGCAGAGCTCATTCCTGCAGTGTTTTGTGAGGCTGCTTCAGAGAAGGGACTTAAGAGAATCCCTTTCAAAGTCACACAGGCATTGTCCTGGGGAACAATGCATGCAACTTGAGGCAGAGATTTCTCAAACTCATATTTCACCCAACTCATGAGCACCTTCCCTGCCACTGACTTTCCAAAACAGCACATACAGGAATGCCTGCCACGGCCTGTTAGCATCCTCACTGACATTACTGTGACATGCTCTGATTTGGTAAGGATGAGTGAGGACAGAATACTGAGCAAGAGGCTCCAGGCAGCTTGAGGCAGGAGGAGTCATGGAGTTGCTGTCCCAGGAGATGGCAGCATGATTCAGGATCACAAGCAGCACCAACACCAGCCATACCTTGGCTGTTACCAGGTGCATGAACAATGTCGCTGGACACTGGTACATGCTGACCTGCTGTGCCTCAGCACTTCTGGGCCCACATAATGACCTCACTCCAGTGACAGTCTGTTGGATGCCATTTCCAGCCAGGAGGTCACTAATTCCAGGATGTGAATGGCCGCTTTTATCAAAAACTGACAGAAGCGCTGAGGTGGTATGTGATCTCTGGAGATTGTCTAGTCCAACCCCTGCTCAAGAAGGGTTAGCTAAAGCCAGTTGTCCAGGACCATATCCAGATGATAAGGTCTTTTGAATATCTCCAAGGATGGGGGCTCCACAACCTCTCTGGGCACCCTCATCATAAAGCCCCAGTGTGGCCCTCCAGGGCCTTTGTCACCTCTGCCAGAGGGGTGGAAGCATTCCTGGCCCAAGCAGCTGAGACAATATACAGTACTTGACAGCCCTTGCTGCCTCTGCTCTAGAGTACAACTTACTTTCTTAAGTTTTAAGAGGACTTCAAGTATTTGAAGTGTGAATATGTGAGCCCTTCCTTCACCAAACAAAACAGTTATTTTAAAGAACTGTGAGATTAAAAAAAAAAAAGCCATTCAAAAAGCAAGATGGGAAGAAGACCGGAGGCAGGATAAAAGATTTAGAGCCTTCAGCCACTTTGAGCTTGTGTTCTGTGGAATCCTGTTGCAACTGGCGGAATCCCATTAATATTTGCCTACCTGGATATGTTGAACCAAACATCCATACACACATACTCCTTTGGCAGACCAATCCAAACGCTAGCAAACTCTTCACAAGAAAGCTTTCGTCTTTTCTCTCCCTAACCCCGGACTGTGGCTGAAAAAAGCGCCTTATTCCTGAAGTATGAACAGTCTCTTGACATGTGGACCCTCTCAACATTCAGTCATGCCAAAGATTTTGCTATCCTGCGCTTCGGGATAATGTTTTGACCGGTCATTGCCTGGCCATGGCCAGAAGAGGGAGCACAAACCCCTCTGCTTTAATTCTCAGGGCTCCATCGCCAGTAGAGATGCTCTGTTTATTTGCTTTTATTTTTTTTCAACATGACACGTTTCGTTGTAAATAATTTATGGAAGCCGTTTGGAAACTCAGAACAATGCATGAAATCTGAAGATAAATGGATGATGATTTGGGGCCTGAGAAATAAGATCAAAATCAGGCAGGATTTATGGTTCCTTCAAAACCAGAAGAAAACAAAACTAGAGTTATGACTTTCAGTCCTTGAGCGAAATAAATCCTGGAGTACTAGATACTTAGTGTGTAAGCGTATGTATGTGTGCATATTGCATATATATGTATGTATGCATGCATATGTATGTTTTCCTCCACCTACAAGGAGAGTGAACATTTCTACCCCTTTAACAAAGAAGGATGAAATTCTCCCTTTTGCAAGCGGGGACACTCAGGCACCAAAGACACAGCAGTAATCTCGGGCCAAACAGAACCAGTGACAGCGCTGGCAAGAGGATCTCAGGGCTTATGCTCAAGGCCGGGTGCAGACCGCTGTGCATCTGCTGAAGGGCTCGGCTCAGCTGAAGGTGGTTACAGCTTACAGACTGAACCATCTTCCATTTGCTAGGCTCTGAGCCCAGGCAGAGCAGCTACATGGCTGTTTGAATTGCTCTGGGCTGCTATAATCTGGAAGGCTTGACTCCCACTCTGTTGTCATAGCCTCAAAACCATATTGCCTCAGTGCTGAGAAGGCGTTAAACTGTCTTGTCTGGTTAGAAAGTAGACATGCAGGGTATATTACAGCAAAAACATCCTGTGGAGGTGCTCTCGCTTACAATATATGGGGGCCTGTGAGGTGTACCTTTAGAAATCTCAGATTTTTAAGATAAAATTAAAAGAAATCAACTACCCACTAGCTAGTTTACAAAAGAGAAGGAAGTATTGATGCATCTATGGGTATTGCGACACAGTACCGAAAAAAAAAGCATGCGCTTTTGGCTGCAAAAAATCCCAGTGCAGTGATAAACACAATGAAATCTTTGTGTGAAGAATCATACCTGTTTCATTAAGCTTAGACTTCGAGGGAAATCTATAGCATTGCCAATTCTCCCAATTTCAAAGAGATTCTCAAGACACCTGCTATTATGCTTCCACCACAATTACAGACATGTCCCTGTGAGAATCTGAAATAGCTTTAAAAACACTCTTAGTGCTGTTGGTTAGGGGGAAAGGTTGAAAACTTGATGCACATGCACTCTGGGAGGGAGCCATAAAATGACAAAATGAACAGATAAAATAAAGAGCAATAAAATGCTATTTTATTATTATATCTATTGATTTTCAAGCCCTCCCTCTCATAGGATTTCTGACTGGCAGTTCTGGAAAGCTTAGTGATTAAAATACTGAACATCCAAGAAAGCAGCAGATGCAGGTACTGAATTTACTAGCGCAGCATAAAGTGAAATGGAGGTCAGGGTATATAGTGCTAAAAATCCAGGCCTGGAGAAACAGCTGACTAGAAAGGCTTCTGCGCTCCAACAGAGAGAAGGAGTAAAGGAAACGAAAATCTACATGTACTCTTTCACCACAAGCCAACAGGTATGAGAGCTTCAGGTTCCTCAGAGAACCAGTTAGCCAGGAATGGAAATGAACGACAGATCCCCTAAGCAGGAGGAGTAGCAGGCCTTCTTAGTAGTGGCATTCCCAGCATCCAAGCTAGTAAGTATCAAGAAATGGCAACAGTTAGATAGCCAGGTTTCTCACTAAGTCTCAGACTTCAAGATGATGCTAACAAATCCCACTCCTCCTCACTCCCACACTCATTTTTCATCTCTCATCCTAGTCAGCTCATTCAGTCTTACAGCTAGAAGCTACCTGGAAAATAATTGCAAATCCCGCATCACCATGTGCGTAAGTCTCACAATATACATACTAGCCCATTTTTTCACTTACTTTGACTGGGAAGGTGATTATTAACAGAAATCGTGCAACAATCCCACCGCAAGGAGTGTCAGGGACTTAGTGAGCATGATGATTTGGGGTTCGGAAGGGCATAGTATTTTGCTTTTGTATTGCACAGTAATGTTTGCCAGTATTCAGTGCTGTTGTCCCCAGAAGAAAGGAAAAGTCTCTTTTTCCCCCAGCTGGTGTGCAGGAATAGTAACAGGAACCTACACAGTCAGTGTCAGGTTACACATGGCCCATTTGGCTGCCAGCTTTAGGTATGGAGAAACATACTCGATCCTGAGTCAAACCGAGTTCATTTCCAAGTGCTCTGGTAGGGTGAAAAAGTACAACAATGAACAAGAACGATGCTTCCATCAATTTTAAGCAGTTCTTGAAACTGCTAGGATGCTGTAAAGTAATTTCAGCATAAAACTCAGTGGGCTGTATCAAAATACTTTTTCTGGGCCTGTTGGGTCTTAGGTTTACCCACCTTTCCGTGTTAAAGCAACAAAGTCAATACTGAGTAACAGAAATGGGCTAAATTTTTTATCATTATTTCCTCTCAAGCACAGTCTTCAAGCTGCTTCTTGTTGGCTTCTCCCACCTATCCTCTCCTCACTGCTGCTACTTCTCTGTCCTTCCTGCCACACTGTCTCTCACAGCTTCACCCCAGCAGTTCGGCACGCGGGTCTACAGCAGTGGCCTCCTTCCAGCCCCTGCAGCTGCCTTACCAGCTTCCAAAGTCCTTACAGGAAACATGCAAGTAGAAGGCTTGAAAACAGAAGAAAGGTTTTCCTCAGCACTGCCACTCCCACCTCTTTGGAGTACACAGCTTGAGCTCTCAATTTATCTTTAGGATGGGAGAATCTAGTAAGTTGGTACCAGTGCTCTACATCGGTCTATGAAGCCTTCTGCTCACAAGAGCTTGAACCATTTCTCCACTAAAAGTCTTATTACATACATGCCAGCTCCCTTCACCCCCTTTATATTTCTCTGGGTATAAACTATATGTAAAAATATCTTCCAACATTTCTTCATATTGCTAGAATTACAGAAAGAGGTTTTAATGCAAATGAGAACAACACTCAGGCTGCCTAAAATATGTTATGTGTGCCTTTTGATAGGACATCATACACTTTGTTCTGAATTCCTGTCTTTCATACCACTGTCACATACCAGCAACACCACTCATTTTGAGAACGGTACTGTGAGATTACAGAGTAAAACAGAAATTAAAGATCAAAGAGATATGAGACAAACACTATAAATTTCAGCATAGTCTTCAAAGTGTTGTAACTCTGTACTCTTGTCACTTTCCCCCTGCTCATCTTCCAAGTTATCTACTAATAGATCGTGTGTGCTACTTCCCTGCAAACGCTGCATGGGAAGTCAAAGGAAGGTCTTTGGTGAACTTAACGTGGGACATCACACATGATAACAGACATAATGCCCTGCTTTGCTGTGTGGGTGGCAAAGGACTAACTTGAAAGCTTTCTGTGGGCATATCTCAACAGAGTGGTGAGCACTGTTTTGNNNNCAAAGAGTATTGTGTCAACAGGTGGATTATGAGCTCCATCCCTTGATGGGGTCACATAGGCTGGGCCTGGCACTGTGATGAAGTTATTTCAGAGCTCTTGACTCTGGAGCAGACTCATTCAGGGATACTGTGCAGCCCTCTGCATGGTACTGCATTGCCCTGCACTGACTTTCTCTGTGTGCTTCAAGGTATGGAGAACACCTTCACAAACTTTTACTCCTTTCCTCTCTTGCTCATCAAGCTTACGTTATCAAGAGCAAGATATATCAAGGCTGTTTTATTTTCAGATTGGATTTACTATTCCTAAACTTAAGACCAGGTCCAGTTACCTCAGTAAGTGTCAAATGGCAAAAGAAAAAGGGAAGAAAATTGAAAACAGACTTCTAGGAAAGCTCCCAATGTCACAGGTTTCTCTGAAGACAGCAGGAACACCAATTCAGAAGTGGGTCATGGTGGAAAATTTTTTACCATTAGCTGACATCAAAAGGCAGATTTGAGAGATTTAATATAGTACGAAAATCCCAGAACAAATGTCATTAATAGAACTGCTAGGAGAGAAAGTAATGCTTTTCACCTCTGAAACAGTTGCAGTTAATAGGAAAGTCTCTACTATTAATTTGGATAGTGACAATGTTTCTCAGGAGTGCTCAGGAAGTACAGAATATTCATCTCCAGGTAAAAGATAAAAGTGCCATCCTTGTGAGAGAACATTATTTCTTTTCAGGTTCATCAAATGTATTACCTCCCATGCGCTGTGGCTAGGAATGTGTACTTAAAAGGAGAATGCAGGACTCCACAGTGGGAGAACACTTCATAATCATTGACCATGCTAGTCTGTATCTGTAATTAAAATCTCCAGTCAGGCAGGGGCAGTGGTAATTAAACATAACATGTAACCTGCTGGCCTCAGAAAGCAGCAATTATTAACAAATCTGAACAACTTCCTTCTCATGCAAGTGCCATTACTAAATCCATTCGCTGCCAGGAAGGAACACAAAAGTCAAAACCATCTAATGCTCCTGAGGGAAAGCAAAAATATGAACAAGACACGTTACATAGCAACTCATGTGACACTTCATCACAACAAAAAACTTTCAACTTAGAAGTACTCATTGGCTTGCAGATGTATGTCCGTGAAGCAACAATAAACAAAGAAAAAACCTAAGATCATCTTAATAAAAAATACGAAATATACAGTTCTGTCTCACAAAACCTATACAAGAGTCAAGAGAATTTCTGCTCCGCATGATGGAGTTTAGCAGAGGTATAAGAACTAATTCTTCATTAGCTAAACTGGGTCCTGGGCATGGTATTGGCACTTTAATATGGCACCTAAGCCAAATAGCCTGTCTGAGAGGCAGGGTAAATTAGCCTAGAGCACTCTGTAAACGTAGCTATAGGGCTTCCAGACCCTACACTAAACTGGACACATGTACACAATTTGTTTAAAGCTGAATAGATATAATCTAACTCATGGACGCCAGGAAATCTGATGTGTGCGCCACTGTGCCTAGAGCAGTGACCTGAGACCCTGGAAAACAAATATGTCACCTGATGACAGGGTAAGACTTATGTCAGATAATCCCTCTGCTTGAAACTAAGAGGCGAAGAAAGAACAGTTAAAAGTTGTAATTGCTGTAGTTGACTGAGTGTTCCCTGGGGCACTGTATTCTGAAGCCTGGAATAAAAGCTATCAGCATCCTGAATGGAGCTGTCAAGCCACACTTGTTAGCAAAATTGGTTGAGAAGATGAAAAATCCCTTTTCACTTGCAATTGATAGAGCAAATAATTCAGGCTTGCCAGAAGAAGCCTCTAACAGTGATGACATCTGAGGCAATTTGAAACCATCTAGAACTCCTTGATGGGTTTCTGTGAATTTAGCTCAGAGATAAACAGATCCTTGTATAAAAATCTTTCCATGGTTGAATGTTTATACGGACCACAGTATTTCCTTGATGACAGGTATGCTGTAGAAATGCAAAGAAGTTGGATGTGGAAGACCTTGATGGGGAACATTCATCTGTTTGCCCAAGTTTATATTGTCCCAAGTGTACATAGTTTTTTTTCAATGTGTGTTGGGATGATTCTCAAAAAATATTTGAGAGACTCCCCAACAGCTTGGACAAAACCAGGAAATTCAGGGTGTACACCACTACAAAAAGCTTCTTGCCACCCAATGCAAGGCAGCAAAGATTAAAAACCCTAAGGCTTTGCTCTGTTAGGAAGAGGGTTTCCTGCTGTCATTTCTGACTAAATATTAAAAGGTGCCAGCAGAGGCATTTACATCCCCTGGATGTACACGAGTGATAAACGTATTTCTGCAGACAAAGAAATGTATTTTTACCTGTTCATGGCACGAATGCAACAGTTCCTAAGAAACCTCCTAAATGAGCTTGGGGAACTTTAGTGGTTTCTCAGTAAGCCACAGATAAGTAAGCTCTCATCTGATCTCTAAACCATGAAGAATCTGTTCTTGATGACAGGCCACTCACAGTATGTATCACCATCACAGGATGCAAATGCCACTTGCAAAGATTTACACATTTTCTAATGGTGTTGCTGCTCTTCCTGTGGAAGCTGACAGTTCTGCTTGTGAGCTGTCACTGCTGCAGAACCCCGTTCTACAATTTTTAGTCTACAAACAAGGCTTGAAGACCAGGAAACACTCAAAGCACAAAAATATTGTTCTCAGTGGAACAATTTATAGCTTTTCTCAAAGGATGGAGTCTCAAGATATTCTTAAGAGAAGTCAAAGTACCTGAAACGCTCAAGTGCAGAAGAATTGCAGGACGTTTCATGTTACGCATTTATTTTTGTCAAAGGTTGTTGATTCATGCATTGGACACAACCTATTTGTCTCAAGGCTGATTGTGGCTGCAAGGCTTATTCACACATATTCCTCCTGCAACACAAGCACAGAGACAATTTTTGTTAGAAGTGTTTAATGAAACACAGAAAAATGATGAATCCTACTAAGAAACTGAATGTACCCTCTGCTCCTCACAAGAATACTGGAAATCTCTCCTGAAGTCAGCCCAAAGAGAGTTCACAGAATCTGAAGCTGACCTGAATCTCCACTTATCAGTAATGCATCTATTCAACAGTTATCTTGAGTCCCTGGGAATAACAAAAGCTTTGCTGGCTTCAGTCCAGATAAAGATCTAGGTATGAGGCAAGAAGTAACAGAAGGTTAAGGACAAAGCTGGCAGCGTGCACACCGTAACTTAATGTTGGTCAGCAAGTCAGGCAGCAGCTACACAAACTAGCCACCGATAACTTTTGCAGACATGACAAAAAAGGAAAGCACAAAGGATTATGAGAATGAAAATAACGAGGCAGTTTGTACCTCTCAAGCATGGGAAGAACAATATGCTTGTCTGAAAGATATAAGGACTGGGTGGATGGTTGGCATCTGCAGCTGACTGGGGGCAGAAGCAGCCACTCAATACCGAGAAGCACTTGGGAGTCTCTTTCACCACCATCACTATTCTTCCTTAACATACAACCTTACAGAGATGCCCCGTTGTCAAGAGAGAGTCCTACCAATGTTTTGATTATGGGTATTACATTAAATACATCTGTATTTTTACTTGCATTCATTAACTTTTATTTATTATTTCACAATAAAAAAACACGCTGAGCTAATAAATAGCTCATATCTCTGTTCAAGTGCTAAGCAAATCTCCCACAAGCCTGGGGCTGAAACTGGGCAGCTCTGCAGTAAGTGGTTTTGCAGGAATTCTGGGGAGAGCATAGTCAGTTTAGATACCAGCCTTTTTTTCCTTTAAGGAAAACTGGCATCTGGAAGAGTCATATTTTAAGGCAGGCAGCCTAAGGCAATTCATTTTCTTAAAAGAAGCCCAAACCAACACATGAAGCAGCTGGGTTTCGGTGCAATATTACATCTCAAACGTCACAACTGAGTCCCTCAGCCATAAGAAGAGATGTGTTCAGGTCAGAGAACTCCTCTGTCTAGAGAGGCCCTTGACCTCACCGAGACCCTTGAAATCTGCTAAGCTGAGAGATAATAAATCTTTTTAAGTCCTCTCCTCTTGGGTGAGCCTCAACATCACAGGGTCATCAAAGAGGTTTCTAAGCCCTGATGCAGTAGAGAAGCTGTTCTGAAATCTGGCTGATACACTTGCAGCTATTATGACCAAACTTTTACTATGAATTGAAGATACAAATTTCTTTTCCCAATAGACCTTTCATATAATCAGATTCAGCACAGACTCTCCTTTCTAGTGATGAGAAACTAACCTCCACCTTTCAGAAACATCAACTCTTCAGTCGAGATGAAGGATTTACACAAATCTGGCCATATTCTCCAGCACCAGCTCCACCTGGGAGCTGAGTGCAATGTGTGGAAAGTGCAGACTAATAAGTAAATTCTGAGGGTAAAACCTGCCCATTCACTGGCCTGAAGCACTGAATGTAATTCTTAATGTTTTTTGCCTTAGCGAGTCTTCTTGGGTCTCAGAAGCATCTCCACATAATCTGAAAAGACAGATTCTAGCAAGCCAAACCAGCCTAATTTTAAGTGTAGAGCAGCATATTTTCTCGGTGGAATCCTGCTAAAATCAAGACCATGTACAATTAGTTTCCTCTTGGCAATTTAGGTTATTGCATTTAAAAGTAAACGTGTATAGTGCAGCCTTGAAGTTTATACCTCCTGCATGAAAACCTGCAGCCATTTGACTTCTGTTGGTCTACTGTGATGGCAATTTACCAGCTTTCACTATCCCATTAATTGCCTGATGTGAAATCTAGCATATGATTTATAAGCTGTAAAATATCATTTCTGTACTCAAGAAATGAACACAAGTTAACAAGATACCTCATTTTAGCAGGTATTTGGTCCATTTAGGTGATTGTAACACACAACCCAAATAAGGAAAAAGTGCTCCCTTAAGGCAATTCTCAGCATTTCTTCTTGAATGCTTCCTCTTCAGGCTATTCATAACCTGGTTCTAAGAGGTCATTTAGCTATCTGGAACAACCTCCCCAGCGAGGTGGTGAGAGGAGTCCCAGTCACTGGAGGTTTTCAAGATGAGCCTGGGACAGGCTGCTAGATAATCTCATCCAGGCTCCCTTTCCCATGAAAGGTTGGACCAGATGATCTTCTGAGGTCCCTTCCAATCTGGGCTGTTCTATGATTCTGTCTTACATTCAGTGGTTTCATGAATCTGAAAAGTGTGAAGTTTTTAAAATTTAATTGGCCACATCCTTTTTGTACTTTTTAGTCCTTTTATTCTAGAGGATTTGGTACACAGGATGGGTTATGCATAAGGTATGACTGCAGAAGTGCAAAAGCACCACTGAAGTTCTTCAGCTAAGTATGCATGAACTACATTCATTTTTCACTGCTTCAGCACTCAGAAGCTCAAATAACAAAACAATTTTTCTGTTTTCTGAGTTATTTGCACTGGAGGTTCCAGGTGAAGACTGATCATTCTGCATGCTGTATAACAATGCAATTTTCCAAACAGGGGCCTGCAAGGGATGACACCTGCTGTTTTTACTACTCCCACAGTAGACTCAAGCTCTCAGAGAGTGCAAGAGATGTTGTAAAAGACTGTGATTTACAGATGCATGGTCTTTTGAGGAGAGCAGAAGATGAGATATACAGAAGGAGCTGAGACATGAAAAAAAGCAAAGATAAACACAGGGCAATTTACAAAATGACTGGGCTACAAACAGAGGTGGTGCTTTCTTTGCTTACATGTTTTCAAATCCCAGTGGTGCTTCCCTGGCCCTAAATGGGTTTGAGTACCTTTTGCAAACACAGCCCAGCTTTCACTAAAGACTGAAAATGTATAGCCCTAATGGTTAGCTGAAAAATGCTTTTGGCATTATCAGACAGAACTAGCCAGGATCCTTTTATCTAGCAAACAGTTTTAGCAAACTACATGATTGAAAAGCCCAGCGCATATCATACAAAACACCTGCACAGAAGTGTCTCAGACCACATCCTTGAGTTTGTAGCCACATCTCTTGTCGTCTGCCCTCCTGCTTGTACGCAACCTGCAATTCTGCTTTGGCTGTGGAGCTGCCCAATGCAGGGTATTTCGCACTGCCAAAAAGTTTGTTTCTTGCTCACATCCAGGATTATATATTTATGTGATAAAAAAATATTCCACATTATGGAACATTTATCCTCATTATTTCAGACAGACATCTACAGATAGATGAAAAGAAATAGATAAATAAGATATAGATATAAACCTAGATAAAACAAACCAATAAATCAGCATAATGCCTGGAAGGAATCAAGCTATCATATGGCTTTTCTTTTTTTTAAAAAAAAACAAACCAAACAACCCCCCAAACCTAGTATTTTTGATGTATGACTTTGGAGACTGTTCTTTAAAATTCATTTACCATTCCTATTTCACATCTTAGTCTTCCCTGATTCAAGCCCGTATGAAAAATCCTATAGCTGTGTGAGAAATTACTACTTTTGCTAGCTCTCCTATCAATTGATTTTTTTGTTTCCTCATATGAGCAATGACTGCTTTCCTGTTTCTTTCCCTCTTCTTTCTCATTTCTCCTTTCTGTTCTTCCTCCTGAATGGCCTTTATCATGTCACCAGATCTGCTTTTTTTCTTTTAAAACTGCTGCCAGAACCACCCTGTATGAAACATTGCCTTAAAGGTTTCCTGTCAATGTATTAAGCTGCTATGCTTTGGATACTGCAGAGATAAGCACCAAAAACATTAGGGGGAAAAAAAAATCAATAAAACAATGTACTCTACAGATGTGATATCATGAGCATGATATGGTTGAGCAATAAGTCACAGCATGCCAGACCTTTCAATCAAAAGAATGTGAGAAGAACAGTCTCTGAAACGGTGACAACCAATGACTTGCCAGGCCCTCATTAACAAGAAATGAATGCACAGTGTAAGGGTTAGGATTCGAGGAATCCCTGAAGATAAAGACATGTCACATACAGTTAAATGAATGTAGCACAGTCACATTTAGAAAAGACTTTGTGTTTGTAAAGATATTTCTGGCTCCAGCATTACTCCCAAGAGGGAGTCTCTTTCAACATGGAATCACCTTTGTCTAAGTGCATACTTGGCTAATCGTTTTCCACTGTAGTTTTGAAATTTCTAAGTTCTGATTCTTGATGCCTTTGTGTTTATACCACTGAAAGCAGTTTATACCCACCTTGAAAAGTGAATGTAACATTTGTGTCATATTCTCCATCCCCTCACATGCTTTTTGCACAGATGTGTAAAGTACATAAGGTGTGGTTTCTTTCTGTGTGCATACAGTGTAGAAAGATGGTAGTATCCTTTATGTTTAAGAGAGAAGGTAGGAAGAGAAGAAAACCAGGATAGGATCTTCCTATTGACATTCCTTACTAGACTCAAAATACGTTCTCCCACCAATTCAGGGAGCGCAAAAGGGACATGAGACATGCAGTTGAAAAAAGGAAAGCAAGATCAGTAGCTCCCAAGTATCTCACAGCATCAATAAGTATTGTTGTTGTTTACATTTAAAAGACCAGCAAATCCTCTCCCTCTCACATCCTCCCTGCTAGGGAAGGAGAAAGCCAGCTATGAACTTGTCTACCCAAGTGGGTGGGCTTTGCAGCCAGTGCAGATGCAGCCATTTCCAACCAGCCAGCTGGCTCTCACCCTGGTATGACTCAGCATTCACAGGGCTTTCATTTTCACTAAGTTTACAGGAAATTATGGGGGCAAGTGTCCCACAGTGCTCTGTCCCACTGCTGGGTCTTATATTGTGAACTAAAGATGGTGAGACAACTGGACGCACTTGAAGTTCAAGTGACCAGAATCTAATAAAGTATGCAAGGTCCAGGATTCCCATCCTGAAAACAAGGGTATGACAGATATGCATACAATTATTAAAAAAAAAAAAAACAACCTTTTTCTTTTTCTAAAATCTTGGAAAATACATGACCATGAATCTTCACACGAACGTTAACAAACATAGCAGCATCTGGGCACGTGGACCATGCCTCACGGTGACTGTCTAGGTTCAGTGACCTGCCGTCTCCTAGCCCACATAGATACGCATGTTTCCTTGTAGGGCACACTAGGTTCAGTGACCAGCTATGTCCTATTACACGTGCAAGCTTTCTTGTAGAGCAGATGCCCAGACTGTGTGACGTATTTACAATGCTGATCGAAGGCAGCCAAACACAAGGATACGCTATGTCTCAGAACGTCCCTGAGCCATAAGCCGTGGGAGCCCAAGAGAAATACTCTGGGGAGCTACAGCTGCATGCCTACTGTGCGTTCCTCTGCCCTCAAAGGCTGCTGCTAGCACTGTTTGAGATAACGTACTGGGCTGGACAGACTTCTGGTCTGAACTGGCACAGCCATTCTTGTGTCCTAATGCCATGTTGATGGCTTTATATGTTTCATGCTCACTAATCCACTTTGACAAGGACTTGTTCTAACACTTCAAGCCAGAATATTTTTTTTAAATATGTCTTAAGCCAGGGAAATAATTCCTCTTCCCAGCTCTGGCTGTTTTTAGCACTGCAATTGTTGGAAAAGAGACCACATTTTTTAAATTCTATTTCCATCCTCTGACCAATGAGTCAGTTTGATGCAGTGGACAGCAAGTTAAAAGCCAAAAACAGGTAGAAAAAGGCAGAAACAGGGGTTTGGAAGTTTAGCCCTAAACCATGAACATTTCAGAAAGTTCCACAGGAGAGTTTATAGGTGCACTGCCTAGGTAAGGCAAACCATAGGTGTCAGTAACGCTCCATCCACAGCAGGACAGATCAAGATTAACTCAGCCCTCTCCTTCCCCATCCTGGTTTCAAAACAGCACACAGGCATAGAGGCACACGCCGCTCCCAAAGCAAGAAAGTATAGCGCTGGAGCTCGAACAACACTCATAGATTCCTGCACCACAAACCACTCTACTGCCACTGCGAAGGCCAGATGCTCCAGTGCCACACGGCAACTAAAGAAACCATATTTTTGAGCTCACAGAGATTAAGAAACCTATTAAATCATCAGCCTGAGAAGAAAAGTGATGACTTTAGTTTTTCATTCAAAGGGTAACAGTGTATTTTCTACTGCTTCTTTCTTGTTACCCACAGCCTAGATAGAGGTAGCACCTCAGTACCTTTCAGGTTAGGATGTAGCCAGCTCCTCCTCACCTAAACTCTGGTTGAAAAACTATCCAAACAGCAAGGTTAAGCAAAATGTAGTTGTTCTATACGTTAGAAAGAGGTCTTCCGTATTTTCATAAATAACAACCAGATACAGGTTGGGACATACACGGAAACATGTATCTAGGTTGATCAGACTCCCACCCCCCTAATATTGCAAAATGTACATTCATTACAAAATACATGAACATACTCTGGCCAGCTTATGAATTAAAAACTGGTATAATATATGAGAAAGAACATTGGTTTGGAAGAACAGAAAAAATGTTTAAATATAGACTAGTTTTAAAGGAAAGGTGATTTTTAAATCTTTCTGATCTTTTTAGGAAAAAAAAACCCAAGCTACAATTTAAGTCTAACACTTCCAGGTAGTATCTGCAGTTGTACTATTTATTTTCTCAATTTCTTCCTCTTCCCCATTTCTTTCATAAAAATCTCCCTTAAATCAGAACAGAAAACTATTGAATGCACAGGGTATATTATAAACCTATATGCAAAGTGAGCATATTCTGAATAAAAGATAAGTTTATTTTCTGCTTAACTACCTTTGATTAGAAGTGACCTGCATTGTCAGTTGAACTTGTAATCCTAGCAGATTGAAAAAAAATGACAAACTGGGACTGCTAAGTTGTATACCTACTTCTAGGTCTCACTTTGATTTAAACAAGTTTAAAAAAATCCCTACATGTAGGAAAATGTTGTTTTGTTTTGTTGTTTTAACTTCATCTAGAACAGGGCAATTTTTATAAATGGCTTATAAAGTACACAGATTCTCTAAAAAACTTGAATTACTTTTTTTTTTTAATTCATTATCACTTGAAATAAATTAACTTATATTCTGTACTTCAGTAGAAAACCTTGCTTTATGTTCTCCAGACATCTTAATGGGTTATTTTCTAAACATCGGGAAGTAAAGTCTAAGCTAAAGCAAGATCAAAAATTAACTTTCACCAATAGAAAGTTGTCTTGCAATGCAAATTGGAATAGAGACATTGCCCTCTGAGTAAAATTACAAATCAACTTACTAGCAACTATCATTAACAATTCAATAATCTCCAGCAAAACATTTCAGTATTTTCAAGCTAGTTTCCAAATATTTTGTATTAACAGGCAACAAGTGAGCGTGCAAAGAAAATATTTTAAGATAAGTTTTAAAACACGGTGAAGTATTTAGCATTTTCTTACAGCTCTGAGCAGCTGAACACTCTGCTACTACATTTTCATGAAGAATAACTTTTCTGGCGGTCCAAGAACAATTCAAATGATCGAAATGAGGAGCATTTCCTACAACTGCTAGTATTTCATTTTCCAATAAAAATTAAAAACCCACTTATAGAACTACTTATTCTAAGACATACAATTTATGCACACACACAGTTCCGATAGGCTTGAAGTGGCTAACTGTACATAGATCTATTTGGATGCTGACAGCTTAACTATTCATACAGCTTAGAAAAATTATTCTGGTTGATATTAAGCCAACTCACTTGCAAGTTGTACCTCTTGGACTCACATTTCAGAACACTAATTTCACTAATAAATTCATTTTAATGTAACCTTGAAATGAATGTCTGTTGAATAACATTATAAATCAAGATATGGCTCTTTGCTACTTTAGCGTGTTATGAAATAAGGCTTTTGGAGGCTGTCTGACACAGAAGTTAATGAAATAGACCCTCAGCTACTATACATTGTCACAGATGTATTGAGGAAAAGAGTCCAGGGGAGACAGGGTCATTATTTCTCCACACCTCCACTTTGGACTTCATTTTTGCACTACGATCTTCAGCTATTAACCTTTTTGGGGTACTTAGGTGCAGATCATAAGGAATCTCCTAACATGGACAGCACTCATAGGTAAACCGCGCATCAATATATTAAGTAAACTTATACATACAATCATAGATTTGAACTATCATTAATTAAAGTTTCAGGAGATTGCTGACAAAATAGCCATCATGGTAAGTTTAAGAAATTTGAAATCTGACCTAAATAGAGAAAACTACACAGTTATAAGGTCATGCATGTTAAAAAGAGGGATTTTCTTCCTGTCAAAAGGCTGTTAAAAGCTACATCATCCTGCAGAATGGGTAGAGGAGCATTCACGGATGTCATTTCACTTATGGGTGGAATAGCTTTGGCCGTCTGGCTGAACACAAAATTCTTAGACCAAATTAACTTTGGTAAGAAACTTCCCTCGACATTTTTCAGGTATGAAACAGACACAGGATAAATCTCATGGTCCCACCCCATCCATTAACGAAGATCTGCCTTTTCTGTAATCTTGAAGTTGAAATTTAGTGACCAATAGCTGAAGAAAACTTTTCCTGACTTCAAGAATCCACTCCTGAGTAGAAGATTAAAGGGGACTTACTCTTGTGCTGAGGGCACTTGGCCACTTCTCCTGCACACATAAAAGCTACTGATTCCTTCCAAGGGAAGAAAAGGAGTGTGCAGATTTTTTTTTGTTAAAAGTCATGCTGTGCAAATGCCAGCTGTAACCCCCACTCAGTATATTTAAATCAGTATTTAAAATGCCAAAATACAGGACAAAGACCAAAAATCTTCCCCTAATGTGTTTATAATTATCACAGAATCATAGAATTGTCTAGGTTGGAAGAGACCCTTGGGATCATCGAGTCCAACCATCTACCCTACTCTACAAAGTTCTCCCCTACACCATATCCACCAACACCACATCTAAACGCCTCTTAAACACATCCAGGGATGGTGACTCAACCACCTCCCTGGGCAGTCTATTCCAATGCCCAACCACCCTTTCTGTGAAAAATTCTTTCCTAATGTTCAGTCTAAACCTACCCTGTTGGAGCTTGAAGCCATTCCCTCTTGTTCTGTCATTAATTACCTGTGAGAAGAGACCAGCACCAACCTCTCTACAGTGTCCTTTCAAATAGTTGTAGAGAGTGATGAGGTGTCCCCTCAGCCTTCTCGTCCTCAAACTAAACAGTCCCAGCTCCTTCAACCGCTCTTCATATGATTTGTCTGCTAGGCCCTTCACCAGTTTCGTTGCCCTCCTCTGCACTCGCTCCAGCACCTCGATATCTCTCTTGTATTGCGGTGCCCGAAACTGGACACAATACTTGAGGTGTGGCCTCACCAGTGCTGAGTACAGGGGCACAATCACCTCCCTACTTCTGCTGGCCACGCTATTTCTAATACAAGCCAGGATGCCGTTGGCTTTCTTGGCCTTATAAAAGGATATAAAATAAAACCAAGATCTGGCACTTAGATCAGCAGAGAATTACAATCTCCTACCTTCTCCCCTCCTCCCTCTAATAAGAAACAGGTTAATATCAGTATCAGTGTATCCTCAGAGAGAGACACTGTTGACACAAAGAAAGCTGGCAGAGCCGGCAAGGAAATTACCTTGACCCACACAACAGAAATGAAGAGAGAAAAGAAAAATCAAGATTTTTTTTTTCTTTTCTAATTTCCAGTCATGTTTCATTCTGAACTGAAAGACTGAGAATAAAGATGAGGAAGGTCAGTGGATTATGGTGTCACTGGCAGTCATTGCAGCAGCTGAGACATAAAGACACATTCCTGATTGCTAACAAGAAACTATGACAACTCAAGGAAAATACAGATGCCACTGAGAGGTAGACTCCAGAAAATTCTAGCTTGGGGTTTGTGGGGGATTTTAATCCCCATACTACTTTTCAAATTTACTAAAAATTCCAGCAATAGCATGAAGGTCAATACTAAGAGGATATACAGGGCCTACACCAACCATTACGTAGCTGTTGTTTTAACTGCTGCAATTTAAAAGAAGATCCCACTCAAGAGGAAGCCCGTCAAATGTTTTCTATGCTTCTCTGTATCATTGCAAGGAAAATACACAGATGATAATCCAGTGAAGAAGTTTCTTGACGAAAACGATCCTGAAAGCAGCAGCATCTAGCAAACTATTAGGAGCATGCTTTATAAACAGCCCAGAGGTCGGATCTTCTGAATTATAATGCCACGAGTGACTTGCTCTACAAAGGGAATGAGTCCACCGGAGTAAGATGTGCACTGTGATTTAACTTATGTGGTTAAGGAGAGACAGTTACCTCTTTGTTCTAAATCATAATTACCAACGCAACTCTAATGAAAGGTGTGGGTTTTTTTTAAATTATTTTTAGTGATTAAAATCCAGCTGTCTGTAGAACATAGTTTTCCACAGTAAAATGACATTGAAACTTTCAGTAATATACTATTATATCATTTTGAATGTAGTTAAAATGACGCTACTGTGGATGAAACCTCTGTTTTCATAGTGTTCATGGCATTCAGAATTAAGAGGATTATGCAGGTGTCTGACTGCAGACAGTACCGTCTTTGCTGTACTTTTGTAAAACATCTAAAGTAAATTTATCTACATATAAGATTTGGAAGCAAATTTTAGAGATTCCCGAGTTGTGAATCTAAAACCATAAAGTAAATCAGAGAGCCTCTGTGTGTATAGAACAACTGTTTCAGCTTTATGGCACTGTCAGGAGTGAATCATGTTTCACTGTCTTCTTTCTCTGAGGATGACTGCCCAGGGAGGTATAAGACAGACTGTTCCGTAGATGTAAATGGAGGAAGCAATGAACCCAGGCTTAGTAAGAACTTTCCTGTATCAGCTAGGAAGGAGTACAGTTATATGATATATACAATTAATTGTGGAACAGGTTCTCGCTGTTATTAGTCTGATGTAACTGTGTATTTTGTGTGGAAACAACACTAAGAGAATTTTGTATACAAACTGAAGCACCATCTTCCAGGGCCTTTACTTCCTTGGGAGGGAATTCTGTGGCTGGGGTGGGCACTAAAAGGGTCCGTAACTGCACACAGCATGGTTTCTCCTGTTTTGACAAAACTCTCTATAAACGCCCGTCTAAATACAAAATGTCCATTTTTTTTTTTTTTAATGATGCTGCCTAGGATATGTGAAGCTACTTAGTTAAAATTGTGTCTTAATTTTCATTTTCACTTGTACTGAAACACCCTTAAGTGCAGTGTTAAGCATGCCTCATATGAAATAGCTACCTAAGAGAGCTTCCAGAGACACAGGATGGCATGCAACCCAGAAATTGGGGACTATGTGGCTTAAGGACCCTTTGGGGCCTTTTTGATGCTGCTAAGGGGCCACAAAGAATCACTGAAATAATTGATAGTGGTGGAAGCCTAGAATTTGAGCCAGGGATGTCATCTCCAGAATGTCTGTAATATAGCCCAGAAGTCTCAACAGGGCTCCATGCTCTCCTCTGCCCTAGGGAAGATGTCCTCAAAAGCCTCCATTTCATTCCTCCTACCAGACACAAGCATGCTAGAGATGAGAAGCTCAGCTCACATCGATACGCAACACCATAACCTAGCCATTAGTTCGCTATCTTCATAGACCGCACCGTACTCTCACCCCAACTGGAAATACCTTGGTGCAAACAAGTATTTGTCCACTCTGCTGCCTGGGCATCTGACAGTGCTTATGAGGTCCACGTTACATATTGTTCCAAATGATAAAAACATCCACTTCACCCCTAGAGTCGCAGCACTCCCTCGAGAAAAACAGTACAACAGAGAAGACAGTCAAGTGGGCGAGAAATGGATGCGTACTAAGTTTTATTCATGCATAATGAAAAGGCTTCACCTTGTTTTTGATTCCTGGAAATTTGAATTAATGAGTTGTCTGAAGTTTTTTTAGCTTCTTTATTGTCTACAAAGATGAGACACATTCTGTACCAGTACAGTTCACGTCTCAACCCATAAGAAGTACAAAAAAATAAATGTGATCAATCTACAGAATACAGATTGTCCATTATTAGCTATTTGAATGATTCATGAGATACCATAAGTTGGCACAAATACTCTTGCTTAACAACGAACACTCAACTCTGACACTACAAGGAGGCTTTAAAATGTCTTTAACCTGCATTTCTCTGCTTTCAGAGTTCAAAATGTAGTTAGGATTTGCTTCACAAAAGGATGCTCGCTATGATGATGCTGGGCTTTCAGAGTAGAATTCAGCCCACGTCCACAGAGTGGGGGAGAAGTGACAGAATGGGGTGCACAGATTAGCACTGGCCCTGAAATTAGGTAGTTAAGCAACTGGAAGGGAGGAGAGGACACAGCAGAAGCTGGTGTTGGCTCCCAGTGGCTCAGTCATTACTGCACTTAGCACAGCCAGAGTGAGATGGCTTCCAGACCAGAAGAGTGCCCTGACCTTGGCTTACAGACAGCTCTGGAATCAAGGTGAGGATTTTCCATTCCTACTTTTAAAATGTTAACATTTTGCAGAAAACAGAACCATGTATCCTTGAGACACAGAAAAAGAAGCACAGACTAGAGAAGCCAATACACTCATATAGGATGACAGATAAGTGGATTCCAGAGACTGTTCAGATTCACTTTTTCCTTCTTCTTTCCAAATATATCAAAAAATTCAGCCAAAGCTGCAGCATTTACTATAAAAAATATAAGCAGTCCTGGAAGCAGAGTTGAGTAACTTTACTTCAATGATTAGTCCTAAGGACTCAAGTAAGATGCAAGGGCATACTAATGTGACTAGACACCTGAGCATACGAGGAGTAATACTCTGCAGTCTGTTGTTTCTTTTCAGCAGGAAGGGTTAACACATTTTCTTCATCCTTTTTTTTTGTTTTAAGGCAAACTTCATTATAAAAGACAAACCAGCTGTTCATCAAATAACACCATCATGGGTTTTTTGTTTGAATGGATGTCATGCACAAATATAACAAAAATAAAATCAGTATGGCAAATCTGAATGCAATTAATAAATTAAAAGATCTGGGAGAGTTCAAAAGCTTGAAAAGTACTCACAGATGTGGTGAGGTACTTCACAGTAATGGACACTTGTATCTGTAGATACATCAAAACAAAGAGTGGGAAAGTGAAACAGTCTGTGCTAAAATATTTTCAAAGGGAGAAAAGATTTTTATGCTCAGTTTGTGTAATTTCTAATGAGACATCCAACAAAAGAGTATACACTAGTCAAATGAATAGCAGCACTACTTTTCTTTTATGGTAATGCAAACTTAATTTAGAAATAGCCTTAGATTGTGCTTAAGAACACAATTATACTTTGTGCTTTTTGTTTTACAGTCATGGATAAAATAATATTCTTTATTTTTCTGTTCAAAATAAGGACCCTGATTATCACTTATACCAAAAGCATTTTAAACAATAATGGTAGAAAAATGAGCTTCAAGTTACATTTATGCTTATTTTAAGCCTTCATTACACCAGCTGAGTGGTGCAACATGGATTTTGAATAAATGAGAATTAAGGTCAAAGTCTGTTATAAAAAAAAGTAAAAAACAAGAGCTAGTTCTTTTTCTCAATTGAATCTGAAATTATTGCAGTGAAATACCTAATCCATGGTACACCACAGCAACCAATGGAGACCTACAAAGGATACTCAGACAAAAGATCTGCTGAGGTGCAGACAAGTGGCTCAGAACAGGTCAGTGTTAACTAACTTGTTTTCCCCACTAGCAATGACCTAAGCTTGATCTTCTCATGAAGATACAGGTTAGTACCTTTTTCCTAGCCAGCTGAGGCACGTATTTTGGAGAAACGCTAGTGGATTCTAACTACTTAGTTAAAAGTGTTCATTTTTCACTATCCCAAGGTTATGGGTAAAAAAGGAGATAAAATGTACCAGCCAACTCCAAATTCATCTTGATTTATTTCCGTAGTCTGGACAAATCCACAGGATACCTACAGGGGACTCCACTTTCAACAGCTCATGTATATTCATGTACATAAGTGATGTGTATGTCAAAAAACAATCCTAGCTTCACACACAAAATGAAAGGCTCTGTGCTGATCATTATCAGCCAGAAAGTGAGATTCTGAGGTCATGATAACTCATGAAAACAGCTCAAAGCTCAGCAACAGGCAAAAAAGGCCATCCAATATTTGGAATTATTAGCAAGGGAATAGAGGAACACATCATTGCGCCACTATGCAAATTTGTGGTTGCTGCACCTTGAATACTGCATGCAGTTCTTGTCCCTTCATCTGAGAAAGGAAATGGTAGACCTGGAAAAGTTTCGGAGAAGGGCAAAAGGGATATCAAAGCTATGGAATGGCTTCTCCAGAAGAAATAAATGTCTAAGCTACACCTTTTCAGCCAGGAATAGAAATGACTTTGGGGAATGTGAAAAGGGTCTACCCAAATCATAAATATCATGAAAGACTGGATAGGGATTGGTGTCCACTGTCTCTGTGCAAGAACTAGCAGGAATCAAACAAAGCTATAAGGAACCAGGTTCACAACAAACAAAAGGAAGTGGTTTGTCACACACGACATAGTAGATTTGTGGAAATCCTTGCCAAAGGATATTGTGGGATGTGCAAAGCTTACAAGGATTCAAGGGGAAATTGGGCAAGCTCATAGAAAAGTTTCCACTGCAGGTTATTATGTATAATAAACAACATCTTCACCAGGAAGTCGTTGAAATGCAGATACTGGATTCTGGCAGAGTATCAGAAAGAGGTGTCAGCAAGGGCTTGTCCTGATCTTACTCCTCCTTAGGAAATTGTTTACAGTCATTAATGAAGTGAGGATACTGAAGGGCATGGACCTAGTATAGCTCTTCTTGTACACATACTACACATTGCGTGCACATGTTTTCACTCCCTCAGATCTGGGTAGAAAAAGGACCACTGAACATTTAAAAAAAAGAAAAAGAGAAAATACAAGGCAACATTTAAAGAAGTGAGTCTTTTGTCAAGTACTGTACATTCAGACATATCCTATACAATGAAATAGTGAATGTTTTTATGTTTTTCCCTGAACCTAAGTTTTGGGTTACTTCAGTTTATCCTGTTGTATACACTTAATATCCAGCAGCATTTTCATTTAATATCTACCAGCATTTGATAGACTATTTCCTGATGAGATATAACTAATCCTGTACAGCTACAATATATAGACCAGCAATTATTTATTTTCAAGACATCAGTTAGGCTTTTGCCTTTGGCTAAAGATGTGGAAGCTATAACATACAAGAAGAACTCAAGATGAGAAGTTATGCAAGAAAGAGAACAAATTAATTTAAGAATATTATGTACTAAAAAGAATGGATCGGCTTTTTTTTTCCCTAAATTTGACCTATTTAATGATCATTGCCTGGTTGGTAATGTATTCCCAAACTAAGTACCTACTAAAGAGATATGAAGACAAGAAATATTGACCACTCTGTTGCCAGGAAACAGTAAAAATCTGAAGCAAACAGACGTCCTTTAAGTTATAGCTACAATATGTGGACTTCCATTTCTGAAAATCTTTGCACTCAGAGAAGGAAACATCAGTTAAACCATAGTCTCAGAGCAGTGCAGACATTGTTGGCTGCGTCAATTATTATGTCGAGGCTTCAGGAAGGAACGAACTACAAAATTGGCTAAAGTTTTGGCTCTGCTGGAACACAGGAACGAATCAATGGCAAGACAAATGTGACAGTGTGAAGAATGCCATTTGAAAGTTTCTAAGGAACCAATTCAAGCAATGGGGAAAAAAAACACCACAAGGAGTTACATATCAAAAAATACGGTGTATGTCATGTTGGTTGGGCACTGCCTGTTGTTACAGAAAAGTAATCATACTTTATGTATGTGTGGATAGGTCTATGAAGAAAACGCAACGGTGACTGTAAAACATATTAGTACACTTGCAGTATCGTGCATGAGCAACAACAGGGGCCTGTTAGTGTGTGCTCACATTGTCTTTGCCCTGCCATTACCTGTGCTAGCAAAGCTGCTGAGCCTCACCTATGAACCACCTCAAGCACAGGAGGTTTCCGAGCAGGGAAGAGTCAGAGTACTCAACAGTCTGTGGGGCTGACCTATACTCAAAGGGGTTCTGCTATCACGATGTTTTACCTAGAAGCTGCTGTTCACAGCCATTTCTCCCTTTTCACACCATCAGGCTGCTTCCCCTCCTCCCATTTATGTGACATGTGGTACTGGTGTACTCTTCTTCACTGCAAGACCTCAAGACCACAAGAAAATGTCTTCCAAGAGCAGAGAAGTCATTCCCTGACAGGAAATCCCTACTTTATGTGTGTCCTGTTCGTTCCTTGTTCTCAAGATACCTGATAATGGCCATTCTGAGAAACAACACACTTGGTTAGATGGATCTGTGACCTGTTATTTCCTACAATGTTCATACATTGGGTTAGAAAAAAAATTGACAGGTTTGCATAGACTACAACATTCCCCTCTGTATTGCTCTAGGGACATAATTTCAGAATTATGGCAAAAGGTTGAACAACGATTGCCAAAGCATCCTGACAGGTCAGTTTTCAAAAGAAAGCTCTCAAAAGATATCATATATACATGATGATTACAAAGCTTAAGGAAATTTATGTAGGTACCTGAGAAACACCATCAGGAAGAAACCAGACCTCTATTGAAAAATACAGTTTGCTCTTGACAAATTTATCATTCATCTATGATGTTCACATTTACTCATATCTATCACTGTCAGGTCTTGAAAGAAACTCATTTACTTAGGCTTATCAGAAAAGTGAACAATTATGTATAGTACCATGTAAAAAAGACTGAAGCCACCCATGATGCCATGCTAAAATTCATCAGATATCCAAACCAATAGTATTTTTCATTTCAGCACCTTAAGATTTCAGTGAAATGTTAAAATCAACTATCATACTAAAAATGAAAATACACCCCAAAACCCCATAATCTATAAACACCTCTTTTTCCTGTTAAGCAAAACAGAGAAGTAGACTTACCTGCGTAGAGAAGGCTGTTTTCCCTTGCAGAAGAGTTCACTAAAAACACATTAAAACAAATGCAGAGATTTCTGGCCCTTTTAAACTTACTTTAAGTCACCCTAGAGTACACTAAGAGACCTCTCCGACACATCAGTGAATTAATGGCCATCATTATGGTAGCTATCACAAGTCAGTCTAATTGTAATTATAAATATATCAAAAACTTGGGGTATTTTTTCCCCACAATTTTATTGGAACATCACAAAATGCTTTTTAGAATGCATTCAACCACCAGTCATAAACACAGAAAGATGCCTGAAGTGAGAGATGTCTTCTTTAATTTTACCATAGAATTTGTGTTTATTAATCCCTATGCATTGCATAGAAGATTCACTTCTAAAATGTGAGGCAAGTTGGTAGAATAGACATCTCATTAAGCTTAGTGGTGACTACCAGTTAAAAATCATACTAACATATTATTCCTGACAGAAACGTGTTACTTAGACCTCAGCTTTACAGACACATTACTCACTGAGAAATGCCTATGGCACTTCATTGAGGTGGAGGAGAACGCAGTGTTTAGAGAGGTATCGAGTTTAAAGATCATGTAAACATCAATCCAAGAGATATAACATTGTTTGCCCTGATTAATAAATCACATTCAAAAGAATCCTATCGAAGTTCTAATCTGAATTAATCTCTGAGACATTTTACCCCATCTATCAGAGAATCCAGAGCTCATTAAGACCCTTGGGGTCATTCATGCAGGGCTCAGACTTTGCCTCCCCTGCCACTGTCTGTCTCTGCCCTCCATCACCAGGTGATCTCATGTACTCGGCCACTACAGCGTGCTGCTCCTTAGAGGGGACAGTGTGGCTGCATGGTGTGCCGCTGCTGCTGAGCTAACCTGCAACACAGCAACTGCTGACTCCAGTGCGCAGGCTCCCTTTACACTACTCTGTTTTCCTCAGCCAGGATGTCCCGGCCCTGTGACACTGGGAGGCTCTTAGGCGCAGCAAGAGACTCTCAGGCATGTTTGTCCTGTGCTCAGATTACCCTGGAGTGTAACACCTGCTGCACAACAACTTGTGCACCCACCTCCCCCTGCTAACAAGTCTATACTGCCTGCTTAAGCAGGCTGGATAGCTTCTCCGTACGGGGATGAATGGATAAAGACACATAGCAAACCTACCCCACGCTGGTGTTCATCACTGCAGCACCCACCAAAAGTAAGGTTGCTAACCCAATGTTCTGTCTGCCAAACACAGCTGATTGAACTATAACGCTTAAAATCACTGATCTAATCTTATTCTCTGAATAAACTTTGATGTGTGTACCTTTTCCATGAACTTCCCCGAGATCTGTGATTCAGCCCTTAATCTGCAAGTCTACCAACTTTAGGTTAATAATTCACAAAGCTTCTGCATTTCTGTTGCTATCTAAGCCAAACTCTTACTTTGAAGACCAGACCGTCTTCCTGTTGTTTCCTCAGGGATTTCAAACTATCATGCAAAACTAAAGTGTGGCTAGATTAAGGTCATGACCTGAATTAAAATAATTTCTCCTGCACTCTTCTCCTTTCTTAATTTCCTCTTAATTCCCCCACTGATCCTACAGCTTCCAGTGAAGTAAACGATTTTTTTTTTTCTGTTCTCAAAGCTCTCTAGAAATTATTGCTAGGTGGTTGGGGTCCTGCTTTTCCAATGTGTTTTCTGCACTCAGCTCTTGCCACATTTTTGTCAAGGACAAAGGCTATGTTGGTATCACAGAGACTGAGAGCAAAGATAGATAATATGAGGTAGAAAGATCTCCATTCCCAGCCTCCTCTGCTATCCAAGTGAAATTTAAGTAAATAAGACCTCTTTACTGCATTTTGAACTCAACAACCTTTCTGTTACACTGCCATGTATGATGGAATCATAGAATTGTTGAGGTTGGAAGGTACCTTTAAGATCATCAAGTCTAACCATTATCCTAACCTGAAAAAAAACACTTCTAAACCATATCCCCAAGTACCATGTCTACCCTTTTTTTAAACACCTCCAGGGATGGCGAATCCACCACCTCCCTGGGCAGCCTATTCCAATGCTGGATAACCCTTTCAGTGAAAAATTTTTTTCCTAATATCCAACCTAAACTTCACCTGGCTTAACTTGAACCCATTTCCTCTCGTCCTATCACTTCTCACTAGGGAGAAGAGGTCAGTCCCCATCTCTCTACAACCTCCTTTCAGGTAGTTGTAGAGAGTGATAAGGTCTCCCCTCAGCCTCCTCTTCTCCAGGCTAAACAGCCCCAGTTCCCTCAGTCATTCCTCATAAGACTTGTTCTCTAGACCCCTCGCCAGCTTCATTGCCCTTTTCTGGACACACTCCAGCACCTCAATGTCTGTCTTGTAGTGAGGGGCCCAGAACTGAACACAGTACTTGAGTTGGGGTCTCACCAGTGCCGAGTACAGGGGGATGATCACTTCCCAAGTCCTGCTCACCACACTACCCATACAGTTCTTATCCTGCCATTTCCCCTTAGTGTCACTTCTAACCACAAGTTTCCATTCATACATACTTTCACCCATTGTACCTCTCACTAAAACACCCTGCTTATGCTTTGATTCAATTCCTTTTACTATCCTGCAAGTTCATCCTGCCACAAGCACAGTAAACACACATGGATATCCACCATGTATATTTTTCAGTAATTTTGACAGTAAGACTCAGCATGACTGGTAGTTTAGTGGACTGATTTGAAAAAGGGGACAGGAAGATTTGGAAATAAAGCACTGAAGACAAAGTGTGTCTCAGGTAAGGCCAATGTTATGGCAAGAACTGTCAAGGTCTCTTTAAGGTCACTTCCTATTAAGCTCCTCTGAACCCCCCTTTTTTCCATAGTCAGTTTAGGAAAAAAAAGGATTGATTCTTCTATCTGCAACATTTCAACATCCTAAACAATCATTTGCTGCCATATTATTCCTTAATTGACCTTTGGTCTCGTCAGTCTTTCTTACAGAGGTCACAATGATGTCCACAATTTAAATAATGCTTCCATATATGCTCCAATTGTTGGAAAAATCAGGTTATAAACACTTCATAGAAGTCAGAGGCAAATGGATAAACCACGATGGGACAAAGTTTGGGGTTTTGTGGGGGTTTTGGTTTTGTTTTGTTTTTAAAGTTGTGCTTGCAAATTGTGGATGCTAATTCGAGAAAAACACCATTCTCTCAGATTGCACGTCAAGACCTACAACACTGAAGCCAAGAAGAATTAAATGGGAAGTTCTTAATTTCTTTTAAAGTTGGTTTGTATAAAGTATTTGTCTTGCTGATCTTGTGACAAAATACATCACTGAAGGAAAAACCTTAATTTCTTCCTACATATCTCCAAGTAGTCAGAATAAAATGGATTCTTTGAAAACATCTTCAATGGCATTTAAAGATGATGGTCTGGTCAGCAGATAACACATTCCTGTATATGCTCCTATTCAAAGCTTTTAAAGAAAATAATTTAGCAAACATATCAAAAATTTTTAAGATCTTTTTTTGAAGTTAAAGCTAACAAGTTGCTGTCCTGTACAGATAGAATGAAGGCTACTTGTTGTGCTAATGAAAAGCAACTTCCAGCTTCTAGCATACAAAGCTCAACCCGGACCAAAAGAATTGGGCCTCTAATTCCATAAGGCATGTTTAGTGGCCTCATTTCTGAGCTCTTGGGATAAAACTGAAATCTCCAATTCTCCTTTGAAATTATGTTTCTAGCCTGACTAGATGCATGGCATGATTTGCTCTGAGCCATGTACACCTACATACAGTTGCACAGTGCGAGAAACAAGAGCTCCAAGGCGTGTGCACAACCTCTTCTCATCCTAGCTCAGATAGATGCACTCATGCAGTCTGGAAGAGAGTGGTGGCAGGGAGCATCCCATGTCTCTGCCTCCCTTCCAAGGTTCTGCTGGCAAAGTCTGAGCCACACTGAAATTATACAATCTCCTTGTCATTACCTCACGCGGTTTAAAGGGGTTTGTGAGCCATCAACTGGAGTTCAGAGGTAGGTTTTATAAAAGGAAAGGAAAGTGAAAGACGAGTTGGTGGCCATGGTGGACAGAATGCATACCTGCTCTATTGTGTGTAGGCTCTGCAAGGCAAGCAGGAGTAACAAAAATGAAGAACATGCTTTAACTTCTAAAATTAACACCCACGGCCGTACCCATCTGAGCCACATGCTCGTTTTTCAGTGTAGGACTACACTGAAAGCCTTGGGTTTTTCCAAGCATAAATGTGGCAGTAATTCAAGTTCCTGAGCTGAAAAAAAAACTACAGATGGCTTTAAGGAGCTGACAGAAAGTTACCTGATGAACAAATGCAAAGTATAAACACATGGATTTCCAGGCTTTATTCTGTCCTTAGCTAGTTAGACATGAGATGAAGACCACGGGCCAAATCCTAGTTCCGTTCAAGTCAGCTGGAGTTTAGCCACTGACTTCAGCTGAGCTGTGTTTCCCCCTGAAGTCAGAATTCATCCTCCACTTCTCAGGAAGAAGGCTGTCATACTTGCCTGATGTTTACAGTAAATGGAAGTTTCACTGGAGGGTGAGATGAGATGCACAATATACATCTCTTGCTCTTTTAAAAAAAATTTTGTCGGAGAATCTTGTAAGCAGGGATGTTTATGAAAGCAAGAGAAGAGAAGAGTTCGACACAGTGTGGGTGGGGTGCTGCATAAATAGTGGTTTCACACTGGAACCAGAACCCCCAGCTCCTTCACAGCGCTGTCTGTGATGGTCAAACAGCAGATCTAAAGTCTGTTTTGTTCTTGGAGCTTTCCAGAGGACGGCTGCAAACAGAACATAAATATATTGCAGTCTGTACTGTCTGTGCAACATGTGGAGAGGTTTAGGGAATGCTAATATGAGAGCACCAAACTCTCTTCAGTTGTGATTTACTCCAGACTCCCAGGCAAGAAAGAGAGGATCTGGAGCATAAACTGCTATTTACAGTAAGCCAGTGTGTCTGCACTCATCACTCACACATATTTAAAAAAAATGGTGGTAATAATTTCCTTATAAAACATCAAAATACCTGTAATCTAGAAAAATATTCTTAATACTTTCCTTGCCTAAAGAGGTCATAAAAGCTTCAGGCATGTTCTGATTAATGCAACATATTTGCAGATATGCTCATGAGAATATGCCTTAATCTCTTCTGATAAACTAGAGCTTCCACCTCATTCATTTTCAAATTCCTCATTGTATTAGCCTGTATTTTTCAAAGAGGATTTTGTTTTTCCACTCCTACCCAATTGCACCTCCTCGTAATAACTCATAGCTCTATCACCTAGAATCTCCACAGACACCCTATTTACTCTCTTCTTATTCAGCAAGGTATTAAAGTTTTACCTCTTAAAAAATGTCCTCAATTTCTGTATTATCTTTGTTTCACATTTCTTCTGTGACAAGAAAACCTAAGAAATTTGTCTGCAAAGTGAAATAAGTAAGTTGCAAAAGATGGACACATTTCTTGGATTTTTTTTGTTCTCGTTTATTCTATATCCCTGAAAAAGTAACTATTCAGCCTATAGTAAGCATATGGTAAGTTAAGAAGCTCATCGACTTTTTCTTTAAATACAAAAACATATGCCATTGTGAATTTAGTTACTTTTTCAGTGACAGCCTCAGACTTCAGAAATGGAAAATTGTTCCAAATATTACTCAACTATTACATTTCTAGAATAATTACTACTTCGAAAACCATAAGGCAGAAAGAAATCTCAGTTTAAAAAGTCTTCTGAAGAAGTGCACCTTCAAGTCTGCAAATATGACTGTTCACACACATTTCTTGACTTCTACACAATGGCTCATTACTTTTCTATTCCTAACAGGGTCATACAGAGTATCAGAAGGATTTCTGCATTCCAACTGTGGTCTTAAACAAACAAGTTGCATTTTAAATCATCTCTAACCACAAAATCACTTCCTACTAATTGTATCAAACCTAGTCAGATTTCGAAAACCTCTAGTTTGACTGTGCAAAAGACAACAAAGCAACATAGAAAGTTCTAAAATGGCCTACCGAAGAAGAATTAAAAATCTGAATGATCAACATTTGGTTCACATGCAAGATACCAATATTATTATGAATTTAGATTACTTAAAGTTGCAAACAGGCTTTACACACAAAGCTATGTAAATAAGAAAGCATATTCTTCTGTGTAAGTGTGTCTAATTATAAAGCAAGCATGTAATCATGGATTAAAAAAATGAAAATAACACAGCACTCAGTATAGGGACGTAAGCAAGCTGCAAGGCATGCCACATAAGAAATGTTGAGATGTGGCTTTTTTTTTCCCCTCATTGCTTTCATGCTGCTGCAGTCAGGCCCACACTTCTCTAGCAGTGCCTGCTTAGCCTTCCGCCAAATCTGATGGCCAGGACTCTGTCTGCAACACCCAGCCCAGCATGTGCCTTTCAGACAAACTCTCCATTTAGTTTACCTGCTCAAAACTCCATTTTGCTACAGTGACTCTCCAGCAACAGCTCTATCTGTACGATGTAAACAGAAGTATATAAAGCAGAAGGTAGAAGGGTGCCGCTGGAAGCCTTCAGTATCAGCTCCTCCCAGAGCTCACTGTTGTAGTAGCACCCTGGGACAGAAGTATGAACCTGCATCCATTGCTGTATAAACGCCCTGAGCCACCTTCTTCTGAATAAAGGCACGTAGGCTCTACAGAGCTGCTCAGCTTTCTACCCTGCAGGTAGCTGAGTGGGTAGTGAGAAAATCTAGAACCTCTTCAGTAAGTATAATGACACTGCTGTACGTCCTGCCTGAACCACGTGCAATGGTGGCTGCAGTTCATTCCTGTCCTGGAGCAACAGAGAGATAGATGTAGCAAACAACTGTGCGGTAGATGCAGACAGAGCTCTGCTTAGATTCCTATGGGAAAACTGCAACATTTTTGTAGATGGCTGCCATTTGTTTGCATCGTATTTATGTTGCCTTCAACAGTTCTCTGAGTTTCTCCTACTTAGCTGATAGTTCGCCTCTTGTCGAGTCTAACATGGTTCTCTCCCATTTCCTCTGAGATTGGTTATAGCCAGAAACACATATATAGCTGGGCATAGCATGGGCATTCCCAGCAATATTTGAATCTCACGTGCCTGACTGATGTGTCTTCTCACACTGGGTCCAGAATATCAAGACTGTTTTCTCCCTCCTCTGTGGTATCCTGTAGGGGAAATTTAACAAGTTTTCAGCAACTGCAGAAGCTAAAACATGAGCGGTGTCCTCCACCTCGTGTTGCGTTCTCCTGGCACATTTTTTGGTCCTTTTCAATAGGTCTAAAGTTTATTGGAGGGTAAGAAGTATTTTATGACCAGTGATGAGTAAAAGCACATGCAGAAGATGTAAGTTGCACTGTTATGACCTAACCAGCTACTGACTGGCTACCTGAGGCTGCAGTGGCCTGGATTCAGGGATGCTAGTGACTCCACCGACACATAGTGGGTCACATCCAGGTTGCAGAGGCAACTTGAATTCTGGCATTTGCAAATTACTGCACTTTTCTATCTTAGTGATTTCAATTTAAATGAGCATTTCTTTGTATTTTGCTACTTCCAAAGTGAAAGCAAAGTGAGAAAAAAAATTAATCCCACAGCATCCTACTGAAACCTTACTCATCAAGCCCAGTGAAATATTTATGGATGCACTTTCTGTTACTTGAACTGGTGGAAGAACTGACACCAGATATGTGATTAGCACAGGCTAATTAGCATGAGGCACACACTGGTTTTCATAGTTATTTGCTAACTTTGAGGAATGCTGAGATTCGTAAATCCTGGACCACATTTACAGCTCTAAAAGGGAGAATATTTTACCAGGACCAGACTTTTCTGCTGTTTTTTTCCCCAAGGACTGCCTTTATGTCTGACTTTCCATAGTCTGGGCCATTCATAATTGTCTCCAGATCCCAGACTCATCGCTGACTGTGCTATCTCAGTCGCAGTTCTGCTAGCTCATTTTTCGAATCCTAGTCTTTCCTTTTCCTCCTAAAAGCAGTAAGTGAAATTATTAGAAAGTAAGTTCCTAAGTCTATCTCCCATCAAAATCAACAGAATTAGTATGAAACAAGGGATTTTTTTTTCCTGCCAGCTGGTAAATAGAAGCAAACATTTAACAGCACATCCAATTTTAAACATTTAGGTTTATTCTTGAGAATAGCCAAGAATTTTTAACAATAAAAATATAAAGCAGAATAACAGAATCAGAGAAAATGGCATAACACGGAACTGACATAATAATAATTCTGGGCTGATCATCTAAGTTTCTATAATAATTGTTGATATGAAAAAGTGTTAAGAACAAATGCAAAACGTTTCAGACAACCTTCCCCAAACTGAAGTAGATCATGTCAATTACTCAGAGAGTGAACACAGAGTCTGTATTACTGATCCATCAACATATCCAGCAGCAGTCACAAGAAAGACCAGAAGACCAATTTGACTCAGCTAAATATAAATCTGTTATTTGTCAGAATCCATATGGACAGTTGTCCTTGGGTTGTTCCAACTGCGTTGCTAAGAACTTTTCTTTAGAAAAGTTTGAAATGCATCACAGAGATACAGTGTTCCTGAGACACTTTTTTTTCTGAATTAACTTGGTTATTAAATGCTTCTATTAGCCCAATATTGTTATTGTTATTGACATTAATCATACTTTTGCTGTGTCTAAAGAGGAATAAAACACTGTATTATGCACTCTATACACAGTGAATAGTAGTGTCGTTGCCCATAGATGATGCCTCCAATACCCATTATTGATGAAAACACCTTTGGTTGTTTGCATTAGCAACTGTTCCTATCACCTACTGGAAATAATTAGGATCATCTGTTGAAAAGCTGATGCTACTGAAGCATCTATTTGTATCCCTTTTCCAGTTCTATATATTCAGGAGCAGTACAACAATCCATTCTACAGAGGTACAGCCTATATACCAACAAATTGTTCCTTTAAAAGGTACCAAATATTTTGTGGTTCCCAATGTTTTTTCTTTGAACAAGAAGAGCAAAAAAGAAGGATCCTCCAGTGTGCTGGGTTTATGAATTCTCAGCTCACAAAATCCACTTCTACCCCTGCAAATGGTATCGGAAACTATTTCTAAACAAAATTTACAGCCATTTGTGACCATAGCAGGCAAATTACAACACAAGAATTTGTTTTTAAGCAAAAATATTCAGTATCATCCTTGAACTTGGCATTATGCCACTACCTGAAGATCAGGATTACTTATTTTTGTTGTTTGGTCACATGCAGTTTCCTATATATTTCTCCATTACCTACCGCACCTCAGCTTTTCCTTTCCCAATGAATGTAGTCAATTCAGACTATAAACAGTAACAATTTAAGATGACAGAGTTCACTTTGGATAAAAGAATTAGCTGTTGCAAACTGTTGCTAATTTTCTGCTTTGGCATATGTTCTGCAAGCTTTCATGGAGGCTTTAAGCTTAAATCTCTTCTATAAGCTCTGTAAAGCTTTAATTGGCTTTTTGACCATAAAATCCCCACCAGTTTTTTTCTTCTGCCTTTCTGGATTTGCTGGCTTTTAAATCTAACTCAGGCTTCATTCTGCATTTTGTATGATTGCTGCTTTTATGCACACGGGGCTCGTCCACAATTACCTTTGTATTCAAATATACAAATCAGTACAGCTTTTCCATACCAACCAAACAATTGCTAAAACTTCCTTGTATTAGTTCTTGTAGGGTGGCTGCCTCTGCAGGGCAGCCCCGATCCCCTCTGGACAAGTGGCCGCTGCTCAATATTTCCTGCAGCAAAGCTCAGGTCTGCAGGAATCATCAAGCCACATTGGTTGTAGATAAATCAGATGGCAATCCCATTCGACTTACCTTGCCAATAGCACTGCCTGACCAATTTCGTTGAATCAAAATGTTTTAAGCCACCAAGACTGTGTGCATGCCCCATTGTAGACAGCTTCAATATTACTGCCATTATTAATACTAAATCTGAAAGCAAAGGCACAGCAAAAGGGGATAACCTGAATAAATATTTGTCTTCAGGATGCTAGAAAAATGTTTTCACTTCATCTTACAGTCCCTCCTGACGGCTCATCTCCTGGGGAGAGGCCCTCGCACTGCTTGGTGGAAAGACAGTAGACACCGCACCACGACTGACCCAGGAGAGGAGCACCTCACACGTCTCCTTGTGCCCTTGCAGCTGCCCTCCCCAGCTGCATGGCTCTGCCTGGCCTTCCTCTTCCTCACACATCCACAGAACCACTCTAGCCTGGTGAGGAGCGACAGGTCCTGCGCAATATCTGGTCTCAGACAGGTAATGGATTACTGTGACCTCTGTCACCTGCTTTCTCTTGGAGCCAAGGCAAAGGGGCTGCGCTGGGAGACGGCGCAGCTTCTGCACTGCGCAGGTCTGCTTGTTCACCTTGAATTCCCCATGAGCTTTCTGGCAACGGTATTAAAATTACCAGGGAAACTGCTCTGACTGAAAATTAGCAGCAGCACCCCAGGTACATCTGCACTACTGTGGATGTGAACTGTTCATCTCTGCTGCTGGAATACTTCCACTGTTGGGAAAAGCACAATTAATTACATCTGCTATTCAACACACAAGATCACCTATTAAAATCCACCTATGAATAATCTCATTAAACAACACAGGTCTTGCTTATCCCCGAATCACCTTCCTGAGAGCAGATGCCAGACACTTTATAACATAAAAGAGTTTATGAGCCTACAGATTGAAGTCTAGAGGGAAAATCAGGCTGACCAGTCATAAGAGATGCTGCTGAGCAGAATGCCCTTAAAATATTTGCCAGCCCTCGATGCTGAAGGACAACGGGACCTCTGACAGGTCCCATACTTTCAAATCAAAGTCACAGCAGACAGGTACTGCTTTTGCAGTGCAGTTTGTTTAAGCAAATCAAAGGAATTGGCAATGCTGCATCAGCCAGCAATAGAACAGTAAAACGAAGATAAGAAAGAATACAGCAATTAGGGAACAGTTGTACAAGGAAAAAGATGGCCAGCAGGGAACCGAACAGCAAACAAAGCAAAGGCCGCGACAGAGGGAAATGACTGAAAAAAACAAAGAGCAGTGATTGCACCTAGTCAGCTCCAATTTTTTGAAATTACTTAACTTTTAAAAATTAATTTATCTAATTTTTTTCAAAGCCTTAAATTATCTGAACAATTGTACTGCTCCAATTCTAGATAAATTTCTATAATGAAGGAAATTGAAAAGGCTGTGTTCCTTAAATGTTGCTGTTGCTGGATAATACTAGCTCAATTTACAAAAAAAAAAACCCTAAACACAAACCCAACCCCAAACCCTGTGGGCCAAACAGACACTACTGAAATGTTACTCACATAGTTATTCCCAAAGTCTTCCACAAACCACTTCTATACTTAAAATCAAACGTGTATAATTACTGCAGCATGAGGAGCTAAGTTTTTTTATTTTTTAATTTCACAAGATTTAGTTCCATCACAACAAAACAGCACAGCCTGAAGAAAGGAAAGTAATCTTGGTTTTCAGCCTTTTATCGGACTTATAGTGAACTTCTGAAATACAGACAGAACAGACTTGTTTAAGAGCCTTTGAGAGGCTCCCAAATTCATACTCAGACCCCTCGATGAAAATTTCCAAAAGCACTTAAGTGACAAGGAAGGACAAGCTCCAAAGCTCTCTCCTTGCAGATCTTGCTGGAGAGCTGTAAATCATCAGCTTCCCTGACAGGCAGAAGTGCAGGATACTGCATAGCAATAGTGGCTACAAATACTGCTCACACTATTTACTCCTCAAGCTTTGTCTGTACTGTTTCTGTGATACGGATACTAATGAAGCCCTGGAACTGTATTTTGTAGCTCAGACAAGCATTTTAAACCAAAAGTTAGTAGGAAAAAAACCCTCTGCACAATCTGAAGCTTTAAAAAGCTCTATATAATCTGAGGCTTTCACAATTAGAAAAGTTAATATATAGACATCATACATTTCATCTTATAAAATACAGAAAATAATGAGCCTGCAAGATTCTCTTTTTTAATCCCAGTTTTATCGAGGCTGTGAAAGTGTGTGGAAGGAATTCACTGGGAAAATATAAAGATCAATTATGAAGCACAGACTTACGAGAATGACTGCACTGTGGGGCCACGGACAAGTACCCACTTGAGAAGCTGGTTGTTAAGTACCCACCAGAATATTAGGAAAGTTATACTGCCCCTGTATATTTCTCCTTCTTACCAGCAAAAGAACTCTCCCAAGGAAAAAAAAACAATGTTATATTCTTTAGTCTTATACAACCACGAAAAAAGTAAAAATAAACTTAATAGATTATTAAAAGCAAAGAAGAAAGGTTTGATGGCAGCATCAAATAGCAAGTACATTAGTCGACCAAAGCCTTTCTGCACACATTACAGATGTATAGACCACCCTGACACAACTACAGCAAGATGCACTGGGTATTAAGCAGGCAAAAAACATATTTTCAATAGTGAACATATTTTCAATAGTTCCCTACATACTGAAAATATCATTTTAATTTCTTTACTATGAGAATAAGTTTTTATATCTCCATTATTTTTCACCATTTCAGCACTCAAACTGCTCCTTGGGATTAAAGCCAGAGCAGAGGAATCTGACATTACTCCTCTGAATCATGAGGCACCTTTTACAGTTTACTCTCTCTCCTTCCCTATGCAGTGGCATAATTTCCCTGGGTGATTATGTACGTCTCTTTCCTGGTTCACTTGGTACCCAATATACAATTCCTACACTAGAGAAAGCAGAAACAGCTGTCCAAACACCAAGTTAATTTGCGCCGTCTCACCAACCCCTTGATAGGAAGGCTGGTTGGCTGTTCAACAAGCTTAAGTGCAAGGTCCTGAGCGCTGGTGGGAAAACCCAGCAACACTAATGTGGAACAAGTAGCATTTCTGCAGAAATGTGGGCTGCTGGGGATTATAAGGTGAACAGAAGTCATCGAGACCATGGTGTTGTCTGGGACATATAAAGAGAAGGACAGTGATGAAATAGAGACTTGGAGGCATACTGGGCACATCTAGCACTGGTATGCTCAGAGTGCTTTCCCCCACGGTGAGGCTGTGGCTGGCACGGTGCTCCCAGGCACACAGAGTGACCTGCACCTGCAGTGTCCTCCAGCAATGAGAGCGCTACACATGAGGTGTGAGCCTAGGCACAGCAACCAGCACATGCTTCACTGCTGGTTTAAGTGCCACATGGGCATGCAGTCCTGCATCCTGAGCAGACTGCAGCAGGTCCCTCTTTGCACTGCACCAGTGGGGAAAGGAGCTGCACACATTCAGTGCAGGTAAGGTCATAGCTGGAGTAGCTGTCAACAACAATGCAGACCATCTGGACAGAATCCAGAAGAAAACACTGAGAATGATCAGAAGTCTAGCAACGGTGAGCTACAAAGAGAAGTCAAAGGGATGCAAAAAACATAGAGGAGACAGAGGTGAAGATGTTAACACTCTACCAAAACATGAAAAGCTTCTGCAAGGGGGAAGGGAATAACGGTCTGCAATCCACAGGGAGAAGGATAAAAAGAAGCAAGCTTCAGTCACAGCCAGATAGATCCAGGTTTGATATTTGTGATGAACTATTCATTACCCTGAGAGGTGGCTATGTGACAAACTCAGTTAAATGCTTAGAGGCACTGACAGTCCACAAAGTCCAATAAACTGTCTATAGAGACGACTCCCCTTCCATGCATTCTCCCTAGAAGGGCTGGCTACACAACTATCAATTTCTGCAAGTGCATCTGCAGCCAGTTGATCTTTTAGCTAATGATGCCTGCCTTCTGCAAAGCTTAACAAGTCCGGAAGGAGGTGGATGTGTTTGTCTGAGCAGAAACCTACATTAGTAGAGGTGGTCTTCCATTTCAGACTACTGCCAGTGACAATGAAGCACTGGTGCTCCCCACCACTAGTGAAGAACAGCGTTCCCTGTTTGCTTTTTCTCCCCTGGTTGCTGGGCAACCACAGAATCTTTTACATCTGTAAACACAGCAAATATCTTATTTTGAGCCATTTTAATATTCAGTATTCAGCCCGGTGAAGAGCTGATTCATCGGCACTTTTCTTCAGATGGGTATAATTAAGCTTTGCACTGTAATATAAGCCTCTGGAGTTGGTAGTAGGTTGAAATTACAGTAGATGAAACAACAGTAGGAAAAAACACAGATAGAGCATTGTTTGAAAGGCGACTGACACATTGCTCATTCTTCATCCTCACATGGACCAGGCCGGTATCACAATGGTACTTCATAGAATGGGATTCCTTAGATATATACACGAAATTTTTTCACACTCAAGCTATTCTATTTCTATCTGGAAAACATGTACAAGAGATGAAGAAACATAAAAGGTACATGACTGATGTAACAGTTAGGACTAAATTTACTGGCAGTGTAAGGCATGCATAATTTCAATCCTGTTCAGTATCTCCCTTTTTGAAAAAAACAACAGACAAGCCCAATTAATAACCATATGGATCTATACCACTATATGGCCAGATTATATGATCAATTGCAGTCTTACCTACTATCAGTAATCTCACCTACAATACAGTAAATAATCCAGCTCCTCCACAACTCATCCTAAAAGTACTAGCAGATGTTTTGTGGCAATCTTGCTGCAGCGGTGTAAGATTTCACTATTTCCAGTTCTTTTTTCCACTGTGCTGCCTGCCCTACCACACAGCAGTATAAAAGAATGCAGACTTACAGCTCGCTCACTCCTATGCAAAGCTTTGGTTTTAAGCATCTGAGCCGAAACTGCCGGTGACACTGGGTTTGAGCACAGAAAATGCACTGCAAATGGGACTGTGCTGAGGGGGCTTAACATACTAACAGCTCTTGCCAAGTCTGCCATAGGGTAGGAGGCTATGAGTGACAACATCTAAAACTTTTGCACAAAATGAGCCTAAGATATGTCCTAAACCTCTCACAACTGCTCAGGAAAGTTACAATAGTCACAGGTTTGAAAAGGTGAATGGGAGATAGGGAAGTACTGCTTTAGTTTGTTTAAAAAAAAAAAAAAAATCTTTAAGCCATCACCACTTCCCTCAGGGGTACTGGGCATTTAATTGATCAATTTCTGCTTATTTAGTGTTTTTGAAAACCTCTTTCTGTACACTCATCGTTCTTGGTGTTGGCTACTCTGCAAACCATGGGAATTCTACCACTGACATTTATGGGAACAAAACTAGATCAAGAAAAATAAAAGGGAAAATAATATTTAAGTCTTCCAAGATGGTGCAGGACACCAAAGCTTCTTGACATTTTGCCTGTGATGTTGCATAGTATATGTCAGGCCTTCTTCATAAAGCCCAGTTTAACGCCTGATTACGTCAGACTCAGACAACCCACAGAAAAATCAAGAAAAAGCAAATGTTTCAAAATATCTCATGTAAGAAAAAAAAGAGAAAAAGGCTATTTATTTACGATTTCATGTTATCACCTCATTAACCTACATGAAATGTAAGTACACCAAAACCTTACCAAAGAAACATTTATGCTGCTGGCCTTGGGATAAAGAGAAACAAATGGAGTAAGAATCAAAATATTCCTTAAAATTATTTCAAAATGGATTTAAAAAAAAAAAAGAAACTTCCCCAACAAATACCAAGATGAAAAATAGGCACATGTAATGATTGTACTAAAAATTGGGAGTTTTTTAAGTGATCTCAGTTGGCTGACTTACAAACTTTCCACTATTGTATTTCATTCTAACAACAACTAGCCAGAACAGATTCTCCTTTAAAACAAAGTTGACATTTTAAAATGTAAGTTCAGCTTTGAAATTGCATTAAAAACTAAAGCCATTGATTAGAAATACATTTAAGCTGAAAAATAAACGTTTTATTTAAATAGTCTTCAGAAAGGAGAAAGTCTACTAGAAGCAGACATTGCCTCAAAAAACAAACACAAATGTTTTGACCACATCTTTAATTTTTCTAAGTGATGATTTCTGATGAAACTCACAAGCTCAGAGGTTATGACTTTTTCCATAGAAAACTTGAATATCTTAGAGTAACTGGACTGCCTATTAAATGCAGCAATATCCTTCTTTGTCCTTTGTCATATCAATTTCTAAAGTAAAATATCAATAATTTCATCATAGCATGATGATATAATCAATCCATGTTAATAGTTGTGAGAAAAAAAAGATTAAGTTAAGCATTCAGATACACAAGCTCTTTAGATCTCAAATAAAAGCAACAACGGCAAGCTAAATTCAGATTAACTACTATGAGTTACTAGTCTAAATTAACTGTGTATATATATTGGTTGGTGCCAGTGGAGCAGAGGACAATGTTCACAGATGAGGCTGCTGTAGAAATCAATCCTTCTAGGGGACACAGGAGACAGGAACAACCACTGTTCCTAAAGTCTAGTGTACTAAGAAGCTGGTGGGGCAGTTTGAGGTGAAGCCCAGTGAAGAAACAAGGATTTGTCTGAGCCCAGTGAAGAGACAATGATTTATGACCCAGACTTGTCTTCTGAAGGTATTTCAATGTCTCCAGTCCACTCTCCTCCTGTCTTTCACAGAAAACCTTTGTAACATTTTATAAAATGCAAAAAGGCAGATGTAAAATACAAGCAACATCAAACAAAAACTGACTCCTCGGAGCTTTTGTCTTTCAGGCCCCTAGCTGCAGAAAGAAGAGCTCCTACTCCTGGAACAGGATCACATTTTTCAGGTCCTCATGACAACACCATGTTTTTCCAAGCTCTCACTGTGCTAGATAGGAAACAGCCTTTTGGCAAGTGGGGCCCAACTCTCAGACACAACTGGCAGAAGGGAGGTCTCCTGGTTTTTATAAGGGTAGTTATGCAGTGTTATGGTGCTATGCACCACATAGCAGAAATCAAGGAATATACTATTCCGCTCTTCTTCCCTGATCCTTGAAAAAAGGGTCACTGAAATGAAACACAAAAGTCAGCTATGCTATCTCTAGGTCTACCACAGTTCCTTTTACATGTTTTCCATGGCATCAAAACTGGGTTTGTGCACAGCAGAGGCTCTAGCATATTATACTGCAATATTTACAGGCATCATTTACTGCAAAAATGACTTGACTATTAGTTAGGAAGTGAACTAAAGTAATAGCGAACCTCTTCAAGGTTGCAGTAAGAATAACATCTTCTGGTCTCAACCTCAAGACAAAGAGGTATGCCATCAGTCATGACTATGGGTAAAAAGTCATTATTCATTAAATTAAATGGCCTGGAAAACAAAGCAAGCTTGGCTATTTGCAGCAAATGTCTAGGGAGGCTCCCTCTTTCCTTGAGTTGCTCAGGCTTTCAATGTCCTTGATCCATTTGTTTTGTGTCAGCCCGTGCCACCTGGATATAAATCTCTTCTAGCTTCTACTCCTTACACTGCCTTTTAATAACTTAGAAGACCCTGCAAAAAGGCACAACTTACTTATATGCCTGTAAACAGTGCCAGGTCTACTTTTTAAACATGCCGTTGGTTGTATGCATCAACTCCTCTTCAAGGTAGTTTCCTGCACAACGTAGGGCTCAGTAGCTCCATTATAAGTGATGTGGTGACTGCCAGTAGACCAAAGATGTACAAATCCAGCAAGAGCTCCTCAAGCATTTCCTTCCAATAAGCGTGATGCCCCACAGGCAGAAAAGCACATCAGATATGCTCCTATATGTGTTTCTGTCAGGCAACACTGATTCTGATAATATATCTGGAAAACAGCAGAATCATGGTCCCTTTACTATTTCCAGAGATAGGAATGCTAAACTAAGAGAGCATCAGTGTTGTACTTCTTTTATTTCTTAATCAAGCTAAATAATGTTTAAGCAAATAATCATTTCTGCTAGTCTTCACTTAAAAGCTGGTCCCATCCAGCCACCTAACACAAATATGCTTTTTCCCTTGGGCTCACTGAAGTTTGACAATGTACCAAAGAAACGGTGTCCAGAACCAAACTAAGTATATATTCAGTTCAATTCCATCATTGCATCAATTGCCTTTTTCCCAGGATGGGCTGATGATGCATGAACAGTCATGTTTTTCCCCGTCAGTATAACCCATTGTAAATTAATGTCTACAGTATTTTTCCTACTCTCAGGCCACCCTCAGTACTGCTGTGTCTCAGGATTTTCCTCTTTCTAACAAATATCTGTGTTGAAAATCACTTTTCTGAAGTTGTATCAAGTAAAACTCTCACAGGTGTGGCTGTAGCCTAGCACTTTTCCAAATTCAGGGTTTTTTTTTTCTGCCCATATTTCTAAATGTTTTTAGTCCTTTGATATTACTTCACTGTTCCTACTGATATTCTGTAGAACAAGTGTTAAGTTTGTAACTCTATCAGCAATATATTACTCACTGCAATGATTCTTCTCCCTGTTTAATCAGGGATACTGTGTTTGATGAAAAGATACCATTCCTTTTAAGTCAGGATTTCCTATCTTTTGATAACATGTCAACCAGAGAACAGCTAAAGCACTTTTGCAGACAGTGCTCTTTTAAAATCTTGGCTGTTATGGCATTAATTGTTTTCTGTTACCTAATTAGGATATCACCTTCACAAGTACCAATGACTGTGTAATAAGATTTAAAACAAAACAACCCCAAAACAACAAACAAACAACAAAACACCAACCAAACAAAAAAAACACCACACAAATTCCAGCAAAACCCAATTTGGCAACAACATAATCTGATGGCATCACATAACTACATCCTCCATATCCTCTTGACTTGTTCATAGTAAAAAAAAGTTATGAAAAATAAACAATTTTCCTTTACACTATTTGCAAGTAGATTATTTCATCAGTTCTAAAACTTAATTACAGAAGTTCTGCACAACAGTTTGGATTGGCATCTGAGAAATATTCAAATGAGCAGTGATATTAAAACCTGAAACAACTTGTAAAAAATAGCAGTGCTGGGAAAGCATAATGGTATCAACACTCCTATGTAGCAAAGAAGCAAATTAGAATCCAGCACTTGACATGCAGGTCAGACCTTCTGGTTGCATTAGTAGCACAGATGTATTGAGACTAAAGATTAGCAACAACATTCCCAGGTCAGACGCAGTTTCTAAAGAAAAGCCTGTAAGACAGAAGCAGGAAGACTGCAACACAAGAGTGGCCATAATGCATAAGATCCACTAGGATCATGAGAATAAGTATGTATGTGCTTTTCTGAAAACAGACAGATTTAGGTGTATACCTAACTGCTTCTACAAAAAAAAATTGCTCTATGAATATAACATTGCCTGAACAATAAAATAAAAAAGAAAATCAATCAAACAAAAAAACCCTATCCAGTACACCCTAAGTTTTAAGACATTAAAGGAAACAAAGAAGGAAGAACTAAGGTTAGTCTAAGAGAAAAAGAAGAAAAGCAATAGATAGGAACTTCCAAGTGAAAGTCTAAATGAAAGTTTATTTTATTTTTGTTTCCATAATTCAATACATCACCTAAAAAGTCTCTTAGAATTAGAGATGATCCTGTCTTTCCCTATTAATTTAGAAGAGACCTTACATCCTAGGTCCCCTAGGTGCCTAATGACAATGAAATTGCCAACGCTTTACGTAAGATGGAAACATGCAGAGGCAGACAAACAGAAGGTACTAGGAAAAATACAAAATATAGCAACAGAGCAGAAATATTAAAAAAGGACAAAAGAACAAAAACAGTGTCAGATAAACATATACTCACCGTAAATTTATTGTAGTAACCAAGGAAACAAAAGGCAAAGAATGTAATGAGAAACCACAGTAGTTAACTAGATACACTGTTCTATTGCATGTTCTCTTTTCTTATTAAATCAAATAATGTCACAGTTTACATTTAAACAGTATGGAAAAACTGAAGATGAGCCACATAGTTAAATATATTTAAGCAATCAGCAGAAATTTTGATAATTTTATCCAAACTGTAACACTCCTTTCAACATAAACCAAACTTTTCTCACTGTTCACAAAGTGTTGCAGTGATGGGGCCAAATAATGGTCATCTCCCGGTTTGTTGCTTTAGCCAACAAACAAAATAAGTAGGGTCTTAAAATACCGAACAAAGCCAGAATGAAATAAGGTATTTGACCTGCAAATTAGCACTGAAATCTATCTGCACTTACCTACAGAAGTACTCTTACCAAAGGGAAAAAATAAAAAGAAAAATCACCTGCACAACTTAGCCTGAAAGGGAAACATTTTCAGGTACTGACAAAAAGATCCTGGTAAAGAGATGACTAACATGACAGAAAGCAAACAAAAAAAGATGCTGGTGTCTTTTATTCCTTCTTTACAAAGAATGAAGGATACTTAGAAAGAGGTGTTAAATAAAAGATATGAAGGGCTTTTCTCACATTAAATGTAGCTCTAGATTCCTCATGTTTTGCTCGATAACTGAAAAATAACAAGAGCATGAAATCATGATAGAATAAGATGCAGTGGCTTCTGACTTGTGCAGCTTCTCATTGAAGAGAAAGGATGTTAAGTCAGGTTATTTAAGATTCCTAGTTCACTTTCCATTTCTGCTTAAACCTGTTCAATATAAACTTGTGACAACAGATGAGATAATCTCCCACTGTGAACAAACTCTTGCAGTACTTTAGAGGTTTCTTCAACACAAAAAAACCCCAGTCTTGGTCTTCCTGACAATTCTTAGCTAGAGAGCCGGACAAAAACAAACAAGAGAAAGAAGGAGCAGAAGATAAAAAAAACTGAACTGATTTCTTTTTGAGATGGAGATGTTATGAAGCTTGAAATGTATACAAGCAAAACCCATTCCTCCTTCGACTTCACTGTTAACCCTCAAATCCCGTAATTTTCACCCATGGAAGATCAGGCATGACCATGTATAAGGATCAGTAGTTAAGATAAGGGAAATGACTTCAAGTCATTTGACTCCAGTTTAACCACGAGACAAAAGACTAAGATTTAAATGATCAAGGCTGCCACAGGGGGTGAGCCCAGAGGCTGACAGGGCAACCCACCTGCAGCATTCCCACTGCTGACTCCAGGAGATGAGTGGTGATCTGGATTGGGCAACTATTTTCTCCACCTCAAGAACTCAGCAGACAGGCAGTCTCCTCAACCACTGTCACACCTAGCCCTAGTAGCAACACCTACCTCTGCCCTGCAAGTCTGCCTGGATATCACCCCTCCTCAGTGGGCTGCATGAAATCCAGGCAGCTCCCTCCAAATGGCTCTATGGAAACACCTCTGTGTGGTTGTGCTCTGCTCACATACATTTCCTTTTTCTTCTCTCCCACCCAGACATGAACTGATGTCTCAGCGCTGGGAGGTAGCTGACATGGCACTGGAGTGTGCCAGCACTTACCTTGAGCTAACTCCACAGCCACGGGGCACAGGAACGGAAGAGTCCCTCCATGGGGCAGTTGCCCTGGCATGTTCACAGCACAGGTGATAGGAGCTCTGAGAGAAACCCCTTCAGTAGCCAAAGGGAGCCATGGGTGCACGGGGACCTCAAATGCACCAGGCAGCAGCCTCTCTGCCAGCTCCTACACAGTCTCTCAACATACCAGCTGCACTTTTCCCCTTACGCTTTTAGAAATCCCCTCCCCATCCAAGGTTCCATCACACTGTGGGACTATCCAGGAGGAGGACTGTTGAAAGAGGAAGGTGCTGGAGTGTGTCCAAAGAAAAGCAACGAAGCTGGTGAGGTGTCTGGAGAACAAGTCTTATGAGGAGCGGCTGAGGGAACTGGGGTTGTTTAGTCTGGAGAAAAGGAGGCTGAGGGAAGACCTTATCGCTCTCTACAACTACCTGAAAGCAGGTTGTAGCCAGGTGGGGGTCAGTCTCTTTTCCCAGGTAAAAGTGGCAGGACAAGAGGAAACAAACCCAAGTTGCTCCAAGGGAGGTTTAGGATGGATATTCGGAACAATTTCTTCACTGAAAGGGTTGTCAGGCGTTGGAACAGGCTGCCCAGGGAAGTGGTGGAATCACCATCTCTGGAGGTATTTAAAAGACAGGTACATGTGGTGCTTAGGGACATAGTTTAGTCACGGACTTGGCAGTGTTAGGTTTACGGTTAGACTCATTGATCTTAAAGGTCATTTCCAAACAAAATGATTCTATAATTCTATGTTTTTGTCATGTCCAGGGACAGAGCACTACAGGACAACGTTCACCAGATCCTCCAATGTCTCCAGGGAGTAGCGGAGGTGCTCTGTCCAAATATCTGTCCATCCTTTCCCCTCCTCTCCCATTTTTTAATTACTCTTCAAGCTTCCTCTTTTCATTTTTGTTAATAAAACACAAAGAGGGAGAGGAAGGGGATTTGTTTGCTAAGACACAGCTGGCATCTATTCCAATGGGGAAAACCAGCATGATAAGTGCCCAACAACAGATGCCTGTTGAAAAGTATAGGAAACAGTGTGAGCAAGCACAGTGTGCCTACTCTCCTCGCATATGTTTCAGACAGCAGACATCTATGGACTCGACCAGTTAGAGGCTGTATCTAGACTCACAACAGCAACACAACCGTTCTCTATAAATGTCTTGTTCCTTCTCCAACAAGTCTTGTTCCTGTTTGGCTTCCATATATCCTGGGTCAGTGAGGTCCACAATCTTATGACAAGGATGCAGAAAAGAAACAAACTAAAACCCATAATTTTTTTGAATATTTAATGAATAATTCTTTCTTTATGGGAAAGATCAGTTAACTTCTTTATGGGCTTCTACCATTGCTCCATTTTTCTCAAGTTGTATTATCTTAATTTAATTAGCCTTTCCTCATATGAAAGATGCATTATAGTTTTGATCACATGCGTTTTTTTCTTAAATTACTTTTTAAAAACCCACTAAAAAACAAGTTAGCGTATAAGGATACAGTCATTTAAATAGTGATGTAATTTTCAGATTCTTAATTAGTAATAGAGTTGCTGCTTAATGTTAATGATAATTAACCATTTTATATGTTATGGTTTTATCATGCTGGTTTTGGACGAAAACAGCAACTTTACATAGGCATTGCAAAACCTGCATAAAATTTTGTGGTTACTTTTAATTAAACTACCCTAAGTGAAGTGGATTCTTTGGGGCAAAAAGCTAGTTTACCATAACATACCTTGAATTTAAAAATAGTTCACTCTACACAGAAATGAATTTATTGTAAATATAAACTGAACTATGATAAAGGTCTGTGTCCAGCCACTGTCTCATTCAAAAGTCTAGAGCTAGTATATCCTTTAAAAACAAGAAAATAAAAAAAATACCACACACTGCATCTTCATTCACAGACCAGAAAAGAAACTTGTTTTTGTAATCTGATCTTCAGCTTCTAAGCTTACCTATTTGACTTATTCAATCAAGAGAAAATTCTTTCCACTCCCCCAGAAAAGACTACAAATACCAAAAGTGG
>VZSZ01008642.1:44005-63965 GCA_013398815.1 Ibidorhyncha struthersii | reverse complement strand
TGTTAATGCTTTCAAATACTTGAAGGGAGGATGCCAGGGGGATGGGAGCAGTCTTTTTTCAGTGGTGCCCATTGATAGGACGAGGGGTAATGGGCACAAGCTTGAACATAGGAAGTTCCATCTTAACATGAGGAGGAACTTCTTTACTTTGAGGGTGGTGGAGGACTGGCACAGGCTGCCCAGAGAGGTTGTGGAGTCTCCCACTCTGGAGACATTCAAAACCCGCCTGGACGCTGTCCTGTGCAACCTGTTGTAGGTGACCCTGCTCTGGCGGGGGGGTTGGACTAGATGATCTCCAGAGGTCCCTTCCAACCCTGACTATTCTGTGATTCTGTGAAAGAGATTCCCCATCCCTGGAAGTGTTCAAGGCCAGGTTGGATGGGGCTTTAAGCAACCTGGTCTAGTGGGAGGTGTCCCTGCCCATGGCAGGGGGGTTGGAACTAGATGATTTTTAAGGTCCCTTCCAACTCTAACCATTCTATGATAACAACTTCTTAGAGTTGCCTAACCTTGCTTTCTCTTGAAGGGTGAATAACAATTAGATGGACTGCAACTCATAGCAATTTGGGCAATTCCTATGTTTCTGTCCACAAGCAACACCACTGCAAGGAGTGCTGTAAGTGGTAATGGGCTATGTCTCAGTGTTAGAAGGTCTAAATTAGCAGGAGTACCAGCACATCTGATTTGGGGTTTGGCAAACGTACTAGGTGAAGTGGTATCTTTTAGTTACAGTACCCTGCCTGTGCATCCCAGATCTTACTGAATAAGTAGTCATTTAAAAAACTACAACTTTCTCATTTTAAGTGTATTGTCACATTATTTCAAATTACACTTTTATTCATCACCTGCTCAACATTATGCATCATGAATGTCACAAAAAGTTCTGCAGTACTTTGAAATAAGTTTTCAATGCACATTCCAATTGCTACATTAAAAAATTCTGCCTCTGAATTCTACTGAGTACCCGACCCAGTGATCTTAATACATTGTGGGTGCTTACAGACTTCTTAGCACAGCAGCTAAAACAGCCTAAGGTTTAGTCATAGGAAAATAGCACAAATTTCTTCTGTGATGCCTTCCCTCTATTTTTCCCTAGACAGGTTCACCTTATTTCTTCTGTCCAGGTAAAAAGCACATTTCGTATACTTTTCTATCAAACTCACTTACTCATTTTTCCATTTCTTTGCGAGCACCACTCAAAGAGCGCTGTATGCAGTTTTAAATAACTGGTTGTCAAACTACAATATTCATTGCTGCAACTATAGAACAGGCTAAATTAAGACTCCTATAAAATGCCTTAGATGAACAAAACCATAGCTGTGATACAGACAATAAATTCAGTGCAAAACTAATGGGCTTTATACAAGCAAATGAATTAAATGATTAGAAAAGGAGGGGGGAAATGAACTGTAAGAACAATCAGTCAGTGTAAAGGAACCATCCAAACATGTCAGTGCGGATCATTACATAATGTTCTCTCAGGGTACTTGCTGTGAGAAAACCTAACTGTTTCTGTTCAGGGACACAGTTTTCACCAAGGTAACACTTAAATCCCAACAGCATTGGCTAACACTGCACAGACATGCATTTGGTTTGCATGTGTTTGAATCGTATTTATTGAAAACAATGAAAAAGTACAGAGCACTGTAACAACAGGACTACAATCTTGATTTGGATACATGTGATTCTGCACATGTGTAGGCTCAGCCACTAAGCAAAGTAAGGTGAGAGGACTCTGGATTCCAGTGTTACCTTGTCAAGAACAGTTTATTTGGAAAGGAGGGGGTGGAAAAAAAGGGTACCTTTCTCAGCCAAATTCTCAGTAAATAGGACATCTAGAGATGGCACGGATCACATCAATATCGTACTCCATTCTCTCCACTCCTGTGACCCTGGACAGATACAGGACTTGGCAAGTCTAAACAATGTCAGTAGAAAATAGCATGTAGGGACTTGCTGCTTGTACAAAGATCATCCAATTTTATCTTATTTTCCTGCTCTCAAAATCTGCTTTCCATGGAAGAGTTGCTCTTCTCTGTCCCTTGCCAGGAACAGCTGAGTTTGCTGGCCAAAGAATCTCCAGGTCAGGGAAATACTCAAACAACAATTTAAAGACCATTACTATCAGGCGAGCAAAAAGCAGAATCAAGATCCAGCCCCTTTTTTTTTTTTTTTTTTTAGTTACAGTTGCATAGGATAGAGTATAGAAAGACAGAAAAGCTTAATTTGAAGGAATGTTCTTGACATTGTTCTTTAGCATTTATATGGCTATAAGTAAAGGTAATTTCTGACTGATACTAGGCTGTCTGTTTTTTTGGCTTGGTTATTTCAGGTAAGTTGCTTTCTCCTCTCTGCCTACCTACAAAACAAAACAACAATTGCAACGTAGCCCAGCTAGCACTCACCTCTTAGCAAAACATGCTGGGGGTACAGTAATGTTTGACCTCATAATCTATTTAAATAAGAGTATGAGAAATATATAAAGATAACATAAACCCTGTCACTTCTTAGATTTTCAACAGACAAGAAACCTAGTTTTCTTCCTAATTCTAGCCCTTCAGACCCGTTTGAAGCTTTCATGACCTGTCCTATGCCTTTGCTATTCTTTAGTGTCTTTCTTATACTATTTATTTCCTTACAAGTTTTCACAGATGTGAATTTGGCCGCCTGCAATCCAATGCTCCATATGGAATTCTCACCCACATACTCTTATACTTCCGTAACAATCTCTTTTACTTTGTGTTTTATTTTGCTTTGTATTTTTTTATTTACTAAATTTATTTAGAATGTTTTCCTCATTTTTCCATATTTTATCCCTGTTGTTCTGTTACTACCAAAATCTTTTTCATTAATTGCCCTGTCATATATGCATATGGATACTCCAGCACATCATAACTATAAAAACCGTAACTCAGGTGAGTTACGTGACATTCGCTTTGTAAGCTAACATTTCTCATTACACCTGCGGAAGGTGAGGGAAGGCCAAACAGCTTGCCCAGGCTCTTCAGAAAAGGCTGGCTTAAAGGAGGCAGAGGGCTTCAATATAATTTATTACATTCCATTCTTAGACATGACTGACTGCACACAGACTGGGATATATATTCCTCTGCAGGACAGATACTACTTTAAATTCATAATATTTGTATTGGTGCCCAGGAGTTGCACAGATCCTGTCCTAAAGCATAAAAAAACAAATCTCACTTTCAGCTTGATACCAACTTGAAACCCCCTTTTGTCATTTACAAACCTATCTTCGCTCATTTTAAATGTTAAAATTAACTGGTGTAACTCATCATTTCCCAGCCTTCCCCCTTGCCATTTTGCCCAAACTGCTTTGAGAATTGCCTTTCTGGCACTGGCCACCTTGTCCCTCTGGACTTCCTATAGAAAATTCAGAACATGTTCGCAGTTTTTCTTTTTGGCCCAGGATGGTGGTAGTCTTTTTGAGTCTCTTCTTCTAGATCTGATCTTTTTCTATCCATGACTAGTACTGAAGCTAGTAGTGCAGCTGGCTGTCAGAAGAAAGAAAGAGACCTAACTGTGACAGATGAGAAATCTAAACAGATAAGGGAAAAAATTCATCAGCAGTTGAGAGAGAAGACAGGTGAAGTGCTTAATGGTGTAGAGACAATAGAAATGAAGGAGAAGTTGAGTGCCTGGGGTGAAAGAATGACCTACAAGTTAGGGATCAAACATGGTGCCAAATCAGGCAACAAAGTCCCTCTCAGAGAAGAATGACCTGCAGGTAGTCACAGATCCCAGGTTACATCTTAGAGAAACTCCACTACCAAGAAAATGAAGACTAAGGCAGTAGGATGAATCTAAGGCACAGACCCTTATATTTGAGTATCTAACTCTCACTGATGTTAGTTGAACCAAAGTTAGGTTCACCAAAACATCTGGGGATCTCAGTCTTCTGCCCAACCATGCAGAACTTGAAAATTAGTCTAGATAACTGAAGTTTAACTATTTCTAGCTTTCCAGGCTGCTGCTGGCTGGCACTTACCTGAAGTGCTGATAATCTGGTGTGTTTGATCCAAGAATAGAAACTGGTACCCTTCCTTTTCTTGCCTTTGTCAATTTCCTCTCCTTGCCAAAGTCTACACCAGGAAGGCCAGTAGATGGCTACCCAAGCCACACTGCAAAGCAATTCAATTAGGAAGACTAACTCTTATTTATCTGCAGTTTTATATTACAATTGGCTAACATATCCACAGAGGACTTGCAACTGTATGTCACATCAATGAAGCTACTTGTCTTTTAGGAAGGAAAAAGAAAAAAGAAAGTTGTATAGACTACTTTGTCCTGATGTTCATGGGAGTCTGTCCAAATTTTTGCATCATTTTCATCACAGAACCCTCCCTTGCTCTTTACCTCCCATGCAAAGTGGATAAATCTAGCGCCCAAGCAAAAAGGTCAGTAGCTGGAGAACAGAAAGCAACAGTACAAATTCCCACATAAAATCATAGAATGGTTTGGGTTGGAAGGGACCTTAAAGATCACCTAGTTCCAACCCCCCTGCCATGGGCAGGGACACCTCCCACTAGACCAGGTTGCTCAAAGCCCCATCCACCCTGGCCTTGAACACCTCCAGCGATGGGGCCTCCACAACTTCTCTGGGCAACCTGTTCCAGTGTTCCACCACCATCAGGGTAAAGAATTTATTTCTAATATTTAATATAAATCTACACTCTTTCAGCTTAAAACCTCGTCCTATCACTGTACTCCCTGATAAAGAGTCCCTCCCCATCTTTCCTGTAGGCCCCAGGACTCACTTCCCAATAGCTAAGATGAATTTCTCTCCCCCTCCCCCCATTCCACTTGTTCAAGTCACAGATAATCACAATCTATTAGCAAGTGATTAATAGTGGCTCCTTAAAGATGACAGTCCCTTAGGTGAGGATTATGTAGAACACAGAGACTTGTGTTCTATATAAAAGACTTTAAATCTCTTCTAGTCTACAAGTCTATATAAGACTTGTGTGTGACAAAATTTTTTCTTTTTCCAAAAATCTGACCCAGAGTTAAATTTGATCACAAAAAATTCGGTAACCGTACTTTCTTGTCATATGCTACATTTGGGATCCAGGACATCTGAATTATTACTTTTCTCAGCTAGATATTTGAAAATGTAATGCTGTTTCCTCCAAACTCTACAATTAATAATTGTCTGTCTTTGTCTTTTTCAGGCTACTTATTTTAAGCTGGATTCTATAAGCTTGTGCTGCTTAAGTAGCACTTTGCTCCACTGAAATCAGCAGAGAACCAATTTAAATAAAATGTATTATGTGCTTGATTCAAAGAGGGTTTTACGGTTAAGGAAATGGTGCTTCTTTCAAACAATATATCAAACATTTAATTTCACAACATGGTGCTATAATGTTTAACTGCTCACTCAGAAATACTATCAGAAGAAATATATTTTTCTCAAATAAATCAAATGTCCATGAAAACACTTAATTTATGCAGTTTTCAATTTGCGTTAAATAAATTACAAAGAAACACTGTCACAAGGATTTTTCCTTGTAGACAGACCATTGTGTCAAAGTTAATTGCTCAGCCCACGTGAATTACTTTGCATCCTGATTATATTACAATCTGGAAAAATGACAAGATCAGATTGATGAAAAAAAAAACCAACAAAGATCAATTATTATGTTGGAAAGGACAAAAGGATTAAGATAACTGAAGTATTTTGACACTGAATGGAATTATTTCTGTTTGCACAGATAAATTATTTGGTTTATTCACAGACAAATTGATGTACAATGTATATATAGTAGCAATGATGAAAACGTCTAGATCATTATAATTAGCATATAAAAATTAAAATGATATTTTATGTTGTGAAGAATATTAAATTGGTATTTCCAAAAAATTTTACAGCACAGTGAGTAGAAAACAGCTATTTGGGGCAATACAAATAATTAACATCCTAAAAGTTAATATATACAAACAAATAATTTTAGTCACATAGCCGCTGCACAGCTTAAGTTACTCATGTATAATTTTGCAGGCTTGAAACTTGTATATCAAATAGTTGCAGAGACACTACCTTGGAACTCAGTAGCTCCATGGAATATAACTCCCTTGTTATTTAACTGAATAAAAACCACTGAAGATCTAACTTTCAAATATAAAGCAGATGCATGACCCTGTACTTACACTCATGGGTATTTTCAGTTATTACTTTGGTTACTGGATAGGATCCTTAATATTTTAATGGTGTAACATTAACATAATAAAAAATAGAAGAGAGATGAAGAGGAGGATGAAATACAATAGTTTCAGTTGGAAAGGACCTACAATGGTCATCTAATCCAACTGCTTGACCACTTCAGGGCTGACCAAAAGCAAAAGAATATTATCAAGGGCACTGTCCAAATGCCTCTTCACTTGGAGCATTACCTTGTAGTAACTACTATAAGGTTTAAACTTCACTCATTAGTTAGTCCCAAAAGCTTATAAATAAATAGTATTTTTCAAATAGTTATGCAAAGTGGCTGAGAATTGCTCTAACTCTAAAAAAAAAACAAACCCAAAACGAAACCATGCTTATGACATGACAGAATAATTCAGCCTACTGGAAATAAATCAATAGCAACAAAAAAGCAAGAAAGATCAGGACTCGCAAGGTTGGTTATTGTCAGAGAAATTTTCCAGCTTCAACACTGAGCTCAGATTTATATAATCAATTTTCTTTTAGTAAAATTACCTGCTGTTGCACAAAGCAGATTACAGTGGAACTAGTTTAACCTTGTACTAGCTGAGATCCATGCATCTCAAATGAAAGAAGCTTTTCTACAATGTGTTGGTGTTTTTGTACCTTCCAATCTTTCTTCAATGCACAGTAATTCAGCTAGAGCAGTTACTATGCAAGGTATTAACTAATATTAAATCTCTTGATCTAGATCTCTCTCATTCCTCCAGTACAATTCCTATAGCTGGGCATACAAATTTGGCTAAGGTTCTACAATCCTCCCTGCAAAAAAGTGTTTCAAGATCCGAATTTTCTCAACATTTGAGATTGTTTTACCTCTTCCTGTTTTGAACTGCTCCAGATAGGAAGGCAGTTTCATTGTTCTCACGCTGTCCTCACCTAGCATAAATAAGAAGGATCACTTTCTTATAAATAATTAGAGGATCACAAATACCTACTGTCTAATTGCCTTCTGAATGGAAAAAAGTGAAGAAAACAAAGGAATTCACTAGACATTTACAAGGGGAATGCTCTTAGCTGGAAGTGAATTCACTATACATGTTTACATCAACAGAGAGCTACAACAGGAATGCTGTCAGCTGGAAGCTAGGACCAGATCCAGCCACTCTGCACTTCCATTTGAAAAGTGCGGAAGGCATTAGGATAGGAAAAGAGACTCTGGCCTTGTGATAGCACGTTGTGTCTGTAAAAATACTTTGGCTAGTTTACTCCTGGGACTCTCTGGAGGTTTATGAGGGTCCGAGCCTGCCAAACTGCACAGCCTTCACAGACCTATTACAATCACAGTTAGACCAGAACCCTCACTTCCCTTCAGGACCACAGTATTCCTTCACACCATTAGTTGCTGGTTTTAGTCAGGCAAAATTCCTCTTAGCTTCTATCAGAGTTTTACCAACATGAAGGCTGAACAATTTTGGTCTTTAAAAATTAAGAGATAAGAAGTTAACACACTAACTGAATCAACCAGCTTCATGAGATGGATTTTAAACTTTACCTAGGAGTTTCTCCAAGCTACTTCCTGTACGTCACTTGTATGGCTTTGTGGTGGGGTAGTTTAACAATAACCAAAAAAAACTAAGCTGCATGTACAACATTTTGTTATCTTTAGCTTTCCAAACTTCTCCAGGAGTACTAATTCCATCCCATTACACACCGCTTTTTGTCTACGTTTGCAAAGAGATCTGGTTTTATATGTTCTCACTCCTCAACTGACCGAGTCAGTGCTATCAAAGCCTAACTGGCTTCCAAGTTATAGCTTATACAAATGATGAACTAGAATGCCCTTCTGTTACCATTTTAAAAGGCTCCTGCCTCTGACTCACTCAGTGTCCCCAACACTAGTACAGGTGGATTCTTTGTCCTCATCTGAAGTGGAAAGACATGAACAACGATTTAGCATTTAGCAAAAATGAGGGAGTTTGGGCTTAGGGAAATACGTATTTTCTATTGGTAACAGACCTGTTTGAGGACCTTCCCCTCATATCCCAGCGCTTCTGTAGCATGCTTTGTTAGAGGTCTCAATCCTTAACTCCTAACCTAAAACTGCAAATGACTATACATGTTCTTTTTCCTTTCAGCACTTGGGCTCTGGATATCAGCTTTCTAGGTAATGGGAAGAAAGAGTGGTCTCTTCTTAATTGCTGTAGATGCTTTCTACCCATGTTGGGACAAGCTATTAAGTACTAATTAAATACCAGGTTCAAGATGAAAGAAAATTAAAACTGCACATCTATTAAAAGAAATAATTATTCTCTAATTTAAATAGAGCTCCTCAATAGGGCTCAGGAACATATAATAAAAACCATGTATGGGTAGGTGTAATTGGATGCAGTTGCCTTAGGAACAGATGTTCAGCATATAAAGCAGGAAGCCTGCTTAAAAGGCAAACTCAAAGACTTAAGCCTGGTGGGTGAAACCTGGCTTGACTGAAGTTACCGACAAAAGTGCCATGGGCTTGGAATCAGGGATTCATCCCAACAGCTTTCCTAATTCTCTCATATTTGCAATATTATTACACCTGCAGAGCTGAATAATATTTTACTATGAGCCAGAAGTGCTTTGCTGGACGTGCATTTCCCAGTTTCCTTTGTGTAATAAGTTCATCAAGAAACAAAAAGTATCTAGGGAGTCATAAGAGAGTTTAGGTTTACAGTCTATAGATTCTGGTAATATTCCCATTTCCAATGTATTTTCATTTTGTAGACACGAGATACTGTGCTTTCAGAGAAGTGCTATTGTAGGACGTAAAAGAATTTGACACACAGGAAGAAAACACTCTCTGGTATATAAGTGTCATTTCAAAGTAATATTAATAGCAACAATTCCCATGAAAATGCCATGCAAAAATCTTTTCATTTTCTGAGTTTTCCAGAAAAAAAATACAGAACACCTAATATTGTTTGCCAGAATGACTTCCAGCGAGATTCACCTTCTACTACGCACATGCACGAAACAGAAAGTCCAAGGTATTGCTCCCAGTACAAGACTTGGGAAGTGCTTCTTGTCCATGCATTTCTCTACAAAGAATATACTTGTTCATGCTTCTATGATTTACTGCCCATTTTTGTTTCCACTTGAAGAAATATTATAAAACACAGAACTACTTCTCGTCCTGCATGAAGTCAGAACGCATATACAGCCCTCTATCTCTTGACATCGCTAAAATCTTCCCAAAGACTGGGCAGTAATTTTATGTGCAAGAACCAGAGGTTAAATTCTACACTGCCGCCTCTAAAAGGATCATCATAAGTCTTACAAGCCAACTGATGAAATGCAGTGATTTAAGACGTCTTTGTGCACTCTTCATATGTTCTCCTGGGATAACCTGACAAGCTGGAGAAACCATCCAGGAGTCCCACAGCTACCTGGAATCCTTGAAGCCATGCATACAGTAGTTCTATTCCTCCATGTTAATCTAGTCTTCATTCCAACTTGTGTATTTTCCCAGACTGAAAGAGAGAATCTTTTTCAAAAGGGCTTTACTCCCTATATACTGGGAGAAGGTTCATGTGTCTGGATGCAGGAGTCCCACAACATATATGCAATACTAATTAAATGTGGGCTTACGTTCCTTTTCAAGTCAAAACCCACCTGTCATTCCCATGACTATAGAGACATCTCAGATTGGTTTTGAACTCCTGAATGCACCATAATTTGCCTGTCGGGGCATAACCTCTGGCTTGCATGAAATCTGAGCTCCCAAATTCAGGCCCACAGAATACACTTGTAATGTATGTAAGAAATAGCTGAAATATAAGACCTGAACAACAGAGGCCTCTAGTCACAACACATGGTGTAGAAGTGTCAGGAAGCTGAATCTGTAGAAAAAAAGCTCTTTTCTCACTCCTCTTGCTCAACTTGAAAGTGATCCAAACTCCTAACTTTGATTGTAGACATTTTCCATGGCTCTACTGCCTTTTAGGGTTTTGTTTCTTGCTTGCCTTTTTCTACTTTTACATTATTTTGTAATTTCGTCTCTTTAACTAGCTTCTGAAAATCAGACCTAAACATATTTCTTTACATTATAAATGTCTTGTTTCTGAAAGGAAGAATGATCCACAACTGAGAAGTTACCAGGCCAGTGAGACACTGTGAAACTAAATGCCATACAGCAAAAAATAATTTCAGCAAAAGTACAAGGAACAAAATGTTTTCTGTAATTAATTTCTGTTCCATGGAAAGTGCTATCCAAAAACATAAGCAGCAGCTAGTGTCTAAGCTGAAAAATTAAACATGATTACCATAAGACTATTACCATGTTAGTTAGCCTGAACAAATACTAGTATAAATGGCTGCATATTTTATGAAATCAGTCTCAAAGCTTTCCAAAGACATTGCATAAAGCGAGCACGAGAGCCAACAGAATCATAAAGCCATGAAGATATATTTCCTGTTTCACAGTGCAAACACTGCACAGTTGACGTTAATCCTGGCACTGAGTATTTTAGCTAGGGCAAAAATTTGCAAGCATATAATCCCTACTGAAGACCTGATAAACAGCATTGTGTGGATACCAGTACTGTTTGAAAAAGGAAAGCCAACTCCGAGCTTTCAGGATGTGACCATGAAGACACCATCATCGTCCTCACACAAGCACGACATCTCTGAAGGTCCTCAGTACACTTCCCACCTGAGCACAAGCCTGTGCTCTGTTCACACAATTGCATGGATCTGGCAAAGCCAAAGCAAGATACTCTGGATGAGGCAGAGTCCCAAGACTGCCACAAGGCTCACAAACAGCACAACTGCCAGCAAGTTTGAGTCAAATGACTTAGCCTGCTGTCCACACAGGGACAGTGGACAACAAGCTCAACTTTCATGCTACTTTGGTACCTCAGCTGGTGTGAAGAAGAGATAGTGAGGAAAAGCATCAAATCTGTGCTATTTCCAATGTAAAAGTCAAGGGGAAAAAAAAGAGATAAAACCCTTTGGGTTGTCACTATCGGATCAGCTCTACCACCTATTATTTATATTGCAGTGGGATTGGTAGGACTTTGCACCACTGTTCAAAACTGAAAATCTGGTTCCTCTCTTCAGGCATATAAGGCCCCTTTTCACAAACTATTGCAAAGGGGGCAGTTACGGCAAAGCAAAAAGAATATTTAAATGCAAGATCAAGGCCTTATTATTTTGCTATCAGCCAGTTACATTCCCTTGTCCTGGAGAAGCTCAAAGTTTCGAATTTCCTTGCCTCGTATGACTGGCTTGCTGAGTTAATATATCCTCTTGGCTATGTGATATCATCCTGATTTGTCTAAAGGTTAGGCCAACTAAATTCCTACACTACTGGAATAGCTTTGCTCAGAAAAAAAAGGCCAATTCTTATGTTGGCCAGAAACAAAATGACAGTAAGCAAAATAAGGCATATCTGGTACAAAAATGAACCTCACGAGGTCCTCAAGTTCAAGAGAAAAATAGAGGTGTCTGAAACCACTTAGATGCACTTTTTTTATAAGGGGAGCTGGCTGAGTGTAGCACAAGCTTGCCAAAGTTTAAAGAAAATTAAATCAGGGAATACCACCCCTGCATCCCTCCTATCTATGGCATTTTTCATGGAGTGGTTCATAAAGTAAATAGTTCTCTATGGCCTTCCATGCAATCACAACATCTTTTTTCTCCCACAGATGTGCTGAGGAATGAAATACCATGTGCCAAGTGAAGATAACCAGAGAATCAAAAATGCTCAGGGAAGCAGGTTCTACAAGAAGATATATTGCATGAAGGCTAGCTATTCCCTAGGTAGGAGCCATGATCTGCAGATAAATTTCTTTCTCCAAACATAAATGCTTGTTGTATTACTGTTCTCAGAGCAGTCATCACTCACTAGCAATAGTGGAAAGTCTGTGGCTTCAGCTTCCAAAACAAAGAGAGGGACAGAACTACACTCTCAGATACTCCAAGAAGGGCACTTCGCCAAAGGGCTAAAGTTGCCTTAATGTAACTTTTCTATCCTTCTTTTTATCCCGAGGCTTATTTGACGTCAAGTAAATGGCAGCAATTATAAGCAGCTTCTGATTTACACTAGGAATATGAAACACAAACACCTCATTACATTAAAGACAGATTAGGGCACAAAAACACACCTTGAAGACAGCCCTGATATGAGCCAGTGTCTGGTAAAATTAGCTATTAGGCTAATGAGCATCGCTGGCGAAGCACTAAGCAATTTCAAGAGGGACAAACATCTGTGACCAAGAGTCTTTGTCCTTTTGTGGCTTTATGTGTCAGTAACACTTCAGTTACACAACAGTATCTGATATTATGGTAGACCAGCACAGACTTTGCAGCCAGATTACAATGCCATTATCTTACACAATTAATTGCTTTTGTTAAACAAATCATTGATTTAAGTTGCAAATATACACCACACAGTACACTCCAGAACTATTACGGAAATTCACCCCGATGAAGGAAGGTTGTCCAATAAAGATAGTTCTAAAAGTAAGCATTTGTTCATAATTCTTGATAGTCTCCAAATTCTTATATTACAAATTAGCTTGCTCCCTCATTATTCTGTATCACTATAGAGTGGTTTGTGTTTTTATCAGCAATCCATTATTATGGATTCAACACACTGATTAGTGAACACGTTCACATTTCTATTTGAAAAAAATACAGTTCACCAATGAAAGAAGTCTCAAATGCCAGACAACACTCTTCTTCAAAACTGCTAACATGGGCGCTGACTTTACAAAGACATACAACTAGCTTTAGTAGGAGGTTTTCATAATGGAGACTTCAGTGGTATGTTCTACCAAAGTAACAGCATTCAATGATAACATTTGTTAAGGGTATAAAATGAATGCTGGAAGCCAACAGACCCCTAATTGCTGTCCCATGGACTGTTTTGCCTAAATGACATACTGTAGATGACATGTAATTAAAGCTGCACTGAAAAAAAGTTGAAAGCAACCAATTAATTTGTTTAAACAGCAAACAAACAAAAAAGAGGTGCCATTTTGTAGGCAGTAATTTTTAGTTTCTTCACTGTGAAAACTAGATACAAAATATAAAATATGTATCCACCTGCCTAGTTAAAAGTGGTGGTTACTTAACACTACACAGTTCAAATTGTTTAGTAAACAAGTTACTAAATGTTCACTAAACATTTACGATTTATTAAATATTTACTAAACAATTCTAAATGCTTAGTAAAACAGTTCAAATTACAATTTGCTTGGCTTGCCAGCAAGCAATTTCAAACTTAAAAGTTTGAGTAATGAAGCTCTATATTGTAACAGGAATATTACAATATAGATTGTAATATATACAATTATATTGTATAATTGTATATATACAATTATATATTTATATATATAAAAAGTTTTCTGCATAGCATTGGTCAAAAAATACTTTTCTTACCACCTGCCAAAAGCAAAAGAACCTTCATGTCTCTTCTCCATTGGAATAATCTTGAAAAAGAGACTTCTGAAAGGCTAACCTCGCTTTTTCATGCAGTATCTTTGCATCTGTTCAGTATTCACCACCTGTACTCCTCTACCCTGTCTCACGTGGCCAGATTGTGCTACTCCATACTCACTCTCAGTTGCAAGACCACTGAAACAGTTAAAACCCACAGGGGCTTTTCCACGGGTTCCCTTTGCAAGGAGCAATGTCTCCTGTAATATTCTGGGATATCCACTGCAGGCTTATGATTAGGTCTCTCAAATATTTTAAGAGGCTGTCTCTGGGGACAGTTCTTCTCAGTGACAACGAGTACTATACATACAGGGAAATGGCTTTAGGAGGCTTTGTGTGAGCTGTCATGTGCATATAAATCAGTAATATCCCTGGTTTGCGTACAACCATGTGTAGGTTTAGCTTGCAGCAGCAGCTGTCACTGACATTTGAAACAACAACACAACACTTTTAAATCTACAATGCAATTCATTACCATCACTTTCTTTCACCTGTAGGAGTTACCATGTTTTCTCAGCTTTTCTCGCTGGCATAACAATCAGTTGTGTTAGTATTGCCAATGAAGAGCATTAGAAAAAAATGTATCAGGCCTCAGACACCATAAGTCTAGCTTAAAACAAGGAGATACAGCACATATTTTCACTTGTCTCCTATGTTTCCGGGGGGAGTTGACCTACAGATTGACCCTGGGGCAGCTATCCAAGTTTCTCTCCCAGAGCAAGACATCTGGAGTTTACTCCATGTTTTCACCTGAAAGCATAATCATTTGACCTCAGGAACAGCAACGGGAACGATACCACCAAGTCTTGCATTAGTTAAAAGAGCATTACATTTAGTATTTATGTATTGGAAAGCAAGTAATCAGTTTTAAATGACTCACAGCTGCCCCCAAAATGTCTTTCCCCAGAGAAAACAATACTCTTCAACTTCTGTCTTTGAACTTCTAGAGATTCCTGTATATCACCTCAGAAAATAAGTTAAATTCTTGGTTAGGTGCAAATATGCAAAACCAATACTTGCACAAATTTCAAGCATTAATATTTTTATCCAGATTCATATCCCCACTGGATTTGCTTTTAGCAAGTGTGAATGTTACAGTGTTCAACTGCACGTGAAAAGCAGATCACAAGGAGGAACACTGGGGATCAGCTGGAAACACTGGTCTTTAGCTGTATAACTGATACTCTAGTATTTATAAGGGTACAATGTTCATACTTTTGATTAGCTAAAACCAAAACTAAACGACTACCTTGAAAGGCTATCAAAGTTCAGTAACTGGGGTATTTTCATACACAGACAATTACACTTTCCGAGCAATGTTCAGGACATTTGTAAGCCAATGCGTTCCAATATGTTACTTATATTGGTGATAGCACTTAAATTCCACATCCAGGTCAAGACCTACTGTGCTACATGCTGGATGAGTACTACATTGAAATTCTGAGCATTAAAACTGTATGGTTTATTTTGTTATTGTTGAAATAACTATGAAGAAACATTAAAAATAGGAAACTAATATTTAAAGTAGCAGGGAGGAGCAGAGCCAGAGAACTTCAGTTACTGGACACAATCTTTCCCTTTCACCTGAACAACAGCATGCCACTTACAAATTGTCACTGGAACAACCTGGAATTCTTCACAAGGTCAAAGTCTCATAGAAATTTATGTTCACAAGCAATGAACCACAGACTGCAGTCAACTCCTACTAAATAGAACTGAGAGGAGTTAAAAATACTTACTATTCTCTTAATATTCTTTCTGCAAGTAGATAAACATCTGTAAGCACACAAAGAAGGTAAGTGAATAAAAGTGGAAGGCTGGCTGATCTCTTGGGCATCTAAAAGGAGGGAGGGACTCATATAATCCTGATTCATCCGTAACAAGTCTGTATTTAGGAACACACGCTAAGGATATTTGAAAGTCCCTGCTTTAGAAGAAAGAACCCAATCTTAAACAAGGAATGGAAGCAGGTGATCTGTAGGAAGAGGCAAAGACTGCAAAACAGGGATAGCTGGCTCAAGCCCACATGAATGTATTTAAAATACTAATCACATAATGACAGACTGTGATATCGAACCACCACAAAATAGACCTAGTTAATGTAGAGAAAAATGAATGCTTGGCAAAGGTGCTAGCTGTGAACGTTTCAGGTAGAAACAAGCACCCTGCCAATTGCTATAATAACTAAAATACACAAGTCTTCCATACAGATCAGCAAGACAGTTCAAGAGTTTAGTGACACCTGTATTTCTCAAGTACAGAAAAGCTCCTAGGGACTATACTTCTAAAAAATATTTAGAGACCTAATTCCTACTGATAATAGCACGAAATGGGAACTTAAAATATGGCTGTTTACCTCCAAACTTGTCTCTGCTAGTAAACTGAAGTCACAGGCTTTTAGAGGCAGAAATCATGGTAATTTACTTAACCTTCATGGAGAACAGTACTGCTAATACAGCCCTAACAATGGTTTGATCTCCATACAACAAAAAGGCTGTCACTGGGACCTACAATTTTTGTAGTGTTTTCTTGGGGGTGGTGGTGTTTAAATTAAATTCTTTGATCCCTATGTGTTAATTAAAAAAATTTAGAAGTCAATTAACATACCTCTTGTTGCTAACTAGCATTTCACAAATATTGAGCTCTGTTATTGATGTAGTTGCATCAGAGTATGATTCTACAGTCTGACTGCATCTTACGTGTTTCTTCCCCTCTGCCTTTGCATTTCAGAAATCAAATCAGATGCTGCAAAATAGTCCCTATGGGACAAATATGAATATTTGATTTAGACTGGAGAGCAGTTATTCACATAATTAGTTACCCTGAAAATCAATAGCGAGAATTTCAGAAAAATAAGAACTGCCAGATTGGATCAGGACACACTCCAATCCTCTTTCTGAAGGCGGGCAAATGCTATGGAGGAAAGTGCAAGAAACCCTCAACAAGAAGACCCCTCCCAGCCTAAAAGGGGCTAATACAAATTCTGAATAACGAAGTTTGATATTATGTCCAATATTTTTCCCAACTTACTACAATTCTAGATTTTGTCACTGCTATCAATAACAAGCCCTTGAATTCTTGATTTCAAAAACAAATTACATGTTTTCTTAAAAATTATTTCTTTTTCTACCCGTTTTTAATTGATGGCTTTTCAGCTTCATTTACTGTCCACCTGTTTCTCTCTTATGACACAATAAGAAGAAAAACTCTCTATCTGCCTGAGCAGTATGTGCCAGTACTTTCCATACTTCTGTTTCAACCTCTTTAAGGTAAACAGCCAAAACTCTTGAGACTTTTTATAGATTGTCTGTACTCCTTCTCCTTATTCATCTCAGAGCCTTCTGTAATCTTTTTTTGAGAGGAAATAACCAATATTACACAGTGTTTCACTAGGCTGTACCACTAAATTCCTGAAGGCATCATAACACAGAAGTACGTTACATTATTCCAGTTCCTAAAATCTGGTTTGCAAGTGCAGCCAAACAGCAGAGGTCTTCCCTGAGCTGCGTACGGACCCAAACTATTCCCTCTCATCAGCTGATGTAATGATGTGAAATTTTGCAGTTAATTTTAGCATCTTCAGGAAACACGAGGCTTCTATTTGTTATAACAAAATGCTATTTGCTGACACTTGAGCTATTCACTTGGCTGGGTCAGGTGTCTCTAGAGTAGAGTCCTTTCTCGTTCTGTCCAATCCATATCAGTTTGTGTCTTCAGCAGATTTTCACTTCTTCCTCCAGTCTTTCTATCTAATTTATAAGTATATTAAAAACTGGAGTTGGTACATAACCTTGAGGTATCCCAGTATGTTTTAAATGGTCAGTTTTTTACCACAACGAAACTAGTCTCCAAGCAGGTTTTGGGGTCACAGCACAGCACAGAGATATAATCTCTGATTATCTCTGGTAGTGTCCCTCATGGAGTTTTGTTAAAAAAAATAGCAAAAGCTTTCTGAATGTCTCAAACAATTCTACACATACATACACACACACACACAGTCTAAATAAAGTATGAGAGGAATACACTTCAGTGTGAAAAAAAAAGAATCTGGCCCTACAGGTGATTAAGTTGCAATAAAAAGAATGTCACTGAGAGAGAGAGACCAAATCTAGATCAGACTAGATTATGGACTTATTTTTCGGAAAGTAGGTCCATTATTAATGCACTCATAATTATACTTGTAGTGCCAACAACATCTAAATGTCTACAAGCATGCACAATAAGATGACAAAAAGTACCCAGGGTGCAATTTGAACTTAATAAAAGTCGTTTGTTCACAGTTCTTGGGCCAATTAAACCTTCTTAAGTGGAAAGTCACAAGGAAAGTCCATATCCCCAACTGGACATAAGCACAGCTTGAAGGAGTATTCAAAGAGGTTTCAAAGTAGTTGCTACAAACTTAACTTCCCACTTTTGATGATCTACTCCGTTTACATGCATTCTGCCAGCTATTGAGCTGATGCAGATCAACACAGCTCTGCTTCAGCCATGCCATGTTATGCCAGCTAGAGATGGCTCTTGTATTCTGCATATTGTTCTACATTCCTAGCAACTCAAATTTTAAATTGGCAATGACTTCACATAACCTATTATTTTTAAACATACATTTATGAAACTCAGACGCTTTGTATATTTATCCCCCACCACTACAACTCAAGTATGTCATTCTGTTATTCAAAACGACTTACGAGAGAAAATATAACTAGAATAGCAGGCTTAGGCTTGCAATTAACTTTTTCAGACACAGTTACAAATTTCAACAAATAGGTTATAATTGAGAAGCCAGCATGACCTTTATTATTTCAGAAGGTTCAGCCATATCAGCTTAGTGCAACTTCAGCTGGACTATTAGTCACTGTCAGATGGAAGCACTAACATCCAACTCAGTCTGGCATCAGCATATGATCTGATCCTGAAAACTGACCTGAATAAGCTTTACGCTCAAGAACAGTCCCAATCCATGCAATGGAATTGCTGTTAGAGAAATCCCATACTCCCTGTGAGTACAGTAGCAAAATCAGGTATTTCTGTCATAATCATAATCAAGAAAAATAACAGGCTCTTCGAGAAGAAGTCTTAGAATATTTATCACTAAAGTCCTATTACCATGCAATCAGGAGTGGCTCTTTCCTGCGGAAAAACTGAACTAGTACCGTGTACCATGCTTTCTTAGATCATTCTCTTCCATTATTAAGCACACTGCCACACAGATAATCCATGAGTAAACATTTCAGAACGTTTACACTTAATACTTAGGAAAGTACAACATGAAAACAATCCCTTTATCAGAACCAGTCTTTCCAGCAAAGCAATGATTTCTGTTACAGCAGAATCCTTTTCGCAACAAAAACCCCCATGGTGTTACAAACGATATTAAAATAACCAAAATATTTTTATCACTTCAGGTAAATTATTCTTAGAACTTGTTAATTCATGCAATTGCCACCGTGGTGATGAAAGACGGACAAGAAACAGGGCATTACACACAAAAATACTAGTTGATCTATTACGATCACTCGAGGCAATTGCTTCTTTGTAAATACTTATGTGGAGGAATACAGCTATGTCTCCCTTTATATTAATATCCCAGGAAGTTTCTTTCTCAAGTGCAGGCATATGGAAGACACAGCTCCACTTGACACAGAAAAATGCTTAACATTCAGATCGAGTGCTGACATACCCCTAAAACAATGGAAAGATGCACTCATAACGTATTACTTGTGAAAACAGTATGAGCATGAATGCGCTGGGCCTTTTACACAGCTGTCACAAACACGGTAATCAGCATCACTAAGTGTGTCTGCAACACTGAGACAAATATTTGACCTATTTTCTTAGCAGAATTTAGCTGTCGTGATTCTTAGCACTACTCTCCTGCGAGCCCGCAACCGCCTATGGACTAATGCAACACGGGCACAGAATTCTTCGCGGGGAGTGAGCACGCTTCCACGGGGCGAGTTTTTCCCACGGGTAAAGCGATCAGCCCCTGGCAGCCTCACTCATCCGCCGGCTCCGCGCCGCGGTGGCCCCCACGCAAAGCCCCGGCGCTCGTCCCCCTCCTCGCAGCCCCCCCCCACTCCCGGCCGTGCCGGGGACTCACGTTTGTAGCTGGCGGCCCAGGGCTGGTAGCCGTAGTAGCCGGTGATGCGGAGGATCCTCTCCTCGATGGAGGTGAGCCCCACGGAAGCGCTGGTGAGGTCCTCCACGGAGCGCGACCACTTCAAGTCTTCTTTGATGGCCTCGTCCACCACCAGGTACTTCAGCTGCCGCAGCTGCGGGCTGATGTCGGACAGCCGCCGGGGGCTGACATCGGGGGAGCGC
>VZSZ01008642.1:0-42956 GCA_013398815.1 Ibidorhyncha struthersii | reverse complement strand
GATGGGCCGCAGCCCTGAGGCGGAGGGGTGTCCCTGGGGGTGTCCCTGTGCTCTTCGGTGAGGCCGAATGGGGTGGGGGTATCGCAGCCCTCGCAGTGACGGTGCTGAAGCGAGAGGAGCACCCTCCTGATTTCCCCATAACGCTGCTGGACCAGTACTGTAGATACCCGACCTTCTATCAAACAACATCTTATTTTATTAAGTCGAAAACATGCAGTTAAGCTTAAGTAAATGCACAAGCATAGATGTGTACCTAAACACAGAATGGCAGGGATTGGAAGAGACCTTCAGAGATCACGTAGTCCAAAGAGCAGGGTCACCTACAGCAGGTTGCACAGGGCAGCGTCCAGGCGGGTTTTACCTTTACTTTGCCACCCTCAAAGTAAAGTTTTCCTCATTTCCTGCATTCCAGCCTGTGCCCGTTGCTCCTTGTCCTGTCACTGCACACCACTGAAAAGGGTCTGGCCCCATCCTGTTGACACCCGCCCTTTAGATATTTATAAGCATTGACAAGATCCCCTCTCAGTCTTCTCTGGGATAAACATACCCAGGTCCCTCAGCCTTTCCTCATAAGAGAGATGCTCCAGTCCTTTTGTCATCGTTGTAGCTCTCCGCTGGACTCTCTCCCGTAGTTCCCTGTCTTTCTTCACCTGGGGAGCCCAGAACTGGACACTGCTCCAGATGTGGCCTCACCAGAGCAGAGGGGGAGGGTAGAACTGTGTTCACAAACAAAAAAAAATTAAAATCCAGTAATAGATACTTAGCCAATATTTGATCACCTACAAGTAGAGACAGTTGAAGTTAAAGAATTGTTTGTATATATGTATTTGTCTTATTAAAAAAAAAAAAAAGAAGTCCAAGGAGAAACTTTTACCACTGCACAAGCTCAGTTTACCTTGAACATTAAAACACCAAGGTACTGAATGCGGAAGCGAGCTAGTATCAGTTAAATGCAACCTTTCACTATCCCTGAAGGTAACATTAGAGGATCACTCTTTATCACCATTGTCAGAAAGAGAAAGTAAAAAAATCTCCAGCAGATGAAAGCCAAACTAATTACCATCTTAAATACACATGTGGTAAATAATGTACTAAGTTTATTTTATTTCCTATGCAACCCTTATTTTGAGCCTGTGAAAGTAGAAATATTTGTTGCTGTGGAGGTCAGTTCCAAAATCCAATACAGGCGAACAGCAGTGATCCAGCAGTGCAGGCAGAGAATACGTGCACAGATCTTTGATACTGCCTACCTGCAAAGCGACAGAGCTCTTTGCAATGTACACAAACCAATGCAGAAGGATGATTTAGGTTAAGATGAGAGGACAAAAACACAGCGCTTGCTAAATCTACAGATACCGATTACTGGCTTGATTTCAGTCTCTTCAGGGCATTCAGAGCAGGAGCAGTGATAACAGGCATGAATGGGATTAAACATTTCAGTCAGGCCTCCTAAGCCCGGCATCATTCCATATGCAGAGCCCATGCTCTTTCTGGCTTTAAGTGATGGACAAGGATAGGATTTCATCTGAGAATTGCCTGTAACACTGTGTGTATCTAGTGTCAAATTCCTCTAGTATTGCAAGTACAAGATTCTCAAAGTGTACTAAAAATAACATAATACAGGTCCAGAAATATAAGTCTGGGACTGGCTGTGCTCAATACAGGACTAATTCACATTGGCATGAGAAAACCATATAAAGTTTATAAAGTATAAAGTTCTGAGTCTCAGAGCAAGCACAGGTTCCAGCCACCAAGGCAAGTGACGTTGTTGACCAGCCAAGTAGTGACACCTGCTGAGCACTCGCCTACCTCTCAGCATGGGCTGGCGCAGAGGAGCAGAGGCTTGGTCAGCCCTGCTAGACATTTTGCCTCTCTCACTGAGTTATTTAGCTGCCCCTTTCTGTAGCCCCAGAGAGGAGCCACAGGAGTCAGAGGCCTTATTGCACAGATCTCCAGTGTTATATGCCAGAATCATCTCGTTCCTCTGTCCAGTGAAGATTGTTTTTCTGCTGTTTTATTCTTTCCCAGCTGCTGTCACTTCAAGGTGTAAATTAAATGACGGATGGGTGTTAATACTTTCTACTGTCACGCAGGCAAGTGGCTTCGGACAGCTTGGGTGGCAGTGCTGACAAACTTGAAGTGAGCATGCGTCTTGTGAAAGCGAAAAAAAATGCATGGGAGTGAATATTTTAAAGTTCACTGAAATGTTTAATAAAGATGACATTTCAAAATTATATTAAGAGGCAACACCAACATCACTAGCTCTTAGGATCTTATCAAACCTTTCTGTAAGTGACGTTTCTGCTTAAAAAATAGCAGCTGCTAGAGACATGCAAGTAAAAATTCTTGTGTATATTATTTGAATTATGTTTAAGCATTGTAGCTAAAACTGAAACGTGACAATGTGTCATTGGACATTAAAAGATAAAGTATGGGATCCCACATGATTTGGAATTCGTAAATTTATGGAGCTACTTAAGATTTTTAATATGAGGAGAGAAAAAGCATTGTAGTATATTAGCAATGCTACCAAGAGTAAGGAACAAGTTGAAAAGAAAAAATTACTAGACATTATATACCTATTTAAGGAACAGTGTGCAAAATGGAGCAAGATTTGACTCAGAGTTTAGGTTGAAGCCACCTAGCATGGTACACAACACCAAGCTGAAGAGGTTCAGCTTTTCTGAACCCCTTTCTAGTGCATTACTTTAATAAAACACCTACAATCATCCAAACAAAGAATAGTTAGGAAATAGTGTGGGTTTAAAAAATGGCAGAACAATATAGCAAGGGAACAATTAGTACTTATTCCAGAGTGTGGTGACTTACTCTGTCCTGTTAGATACACCTTTTTATTCTTTTCCAGACAACATGAAATTATATGCTTGACTGATAGTCACCTCTTAAGAGGCGCAGCCATTAAGACGTATTAGCATTAGGTTGTCCTCAATGTGATGCCATGTCAGAGGAAAATGCAATTTAAACTGTATTTATTTTCACCTCCCATCAGTACTAGCTTGCCAAAAGTTTCTCTGGGATGGAAGTTTACACTTACCAAAATACTACTCATTTCATGAGAAAGGTAAGTGAATTTTTGTATTTCTCCCACCACCACCCCCGATAGAGTTGTACATTTAATGGATGCAGTGACATTAGTAGGATAAGATAGCAAAGATATTTAATCAACAAAATCACAATTACAGAAACTACGGCATGAAGTTGATGTGTTCTGTCTTCTCTAGTTCATAGAAATCACCCCTAGGAACTGAGTCTTTAGAGGACAATCCAGCTCCCTCCTTAAACAAGTACTTTTCTAACTGAATCCTCTGTAGCTGGATTTATGCTCCTGCTTCTTAGTATTTTTATGCTTGGCACTGAAGGTATATACCCAAGCCATTAATCAGATGTTCCCGCCCCCGGGGTTTTTTGGTGTTAGACAGAAATACAATATACATAATAAAAGTCCTATATAATATATGGAAATGCTTGTATAGCAAAACTATTAATTTTCTCTAGCTGGGGTCAAATTTGACATCCACAGGAAACTAATGCTACTGTATACCCAAAGTGGCTCCAGCTGAATCAGCGGGGCTAATTTTACTATGCTGTTCGGGCTGGACAGGAGTGCAGTTTTGAACGTAATCTATTTCACACACAAAATATTTTGTATCAGCAACAAAAAAAAAATACATACCTAGAAACTTTCTAGTCTATCCTGCATAATCTTGCTTGCACTCATGTTTTAAAATATTTAGTACCACCTTTAAATGGTTTAAATAAACCCAGAGAGCCAAGAAAAACTGGTAGAGCAGACAGAGAATGGCCAAGTACAAGACTGAATAATAAGCAAAAATCAGCCCAACCACCTTCAACAGACTCACACTTGCTCTCTCAAGGAGAGAGAGAGGGAGACTATTTGAGAGAGCAGTCAGATGAGTTTAAGACATGTTGCAACACATGTTTCATGTGAGCTCCCATGTTGTTCCAAGACCCCTGCAATGCACGGGCAAAACTAAAGAAGCATCAGAATTTCCAGTGTGACTCCTTGCTGAAAGCAACTGGGAAGTTCTAAAAACGATGGTGTGGCTGCCCGTTGTAGTCAGGAAGGGACATAGAGAGTCAGTGTCCTGGTTCCTGGGAGATATGTTGTTTTGTAGAAAGCTGATTTTAATCTGCTGCTTTGAAGCTATGGAATATAAACTGTTTAGTTTCTTCTTTGCCAGATGCAGTGGAAAATAGAAGTCCTTTATATTTGGAATTGAAAATAGGTCTGCTGGTTGTTTTACTATTCATTGTTGAATGAGAATTGCCTAAAAAAATTTTTTAGGCCATCTCATCATGTCTTGGTGGTGTACAAACCCTGCCGTTGCCTCTCTTCCCAGTTCAAATCGAAAACTGAAATGCAAAGAGCAGAAAAATAGTAACATTTCCATCCTCCAGCAAGAGCCCCCAAAGGGACTGTGGGTGTCAATGACAGAAAATACAGAAGAGCAGACCTCTTCAATATCTCATATTCTGAGAAATGCCAGAGGCTTGAATCTCAGAGTCAATCTGCGTTCTACATAGCCTTGGTATCCCTTCACGTTCTGCCATTTCAAGTAATTTGTACCAGAAGTAATGGGCTGCAAAGCAGAGGTTAAGGAAAGACTAGATACCATCTTTCAGGTTTTCTATATTTATCTGTGTATCATTCCAAGTTTGTCTTTTTCACATCGTTGACCACAGTAAGAGTTTGGCTGAGGCGGGAGCCAAATAGGGAATAAGGAAAAGAGGGAATCATAGCAACAGCTATTACCCTGGCTAGCCCATGAAAACCCTGGGAGGGAGGAGAAGCACAACAGCCACAGAGATACAGGGGAGAGATTGAAGGACTCTGGAGAGAACTTCAAAAGAAAACTTTTAATGGATTTGTGCTCAGGGAAGGCAGTTGCTTCAGTGAATCAGAGCACAACATTCATATTATGTTTAAAGTTGCTTATCTGGAAGGTGTGCTAGCCCCAAGGAAAAATCTGATAATTCTCACCCTTCAGATAAACTTTTGTTTTTCTAGTTTTGAAGGAGGTTTTTAAAGTTGACATTTTTTTTTGATGGAGAAAATGTGTCACTAGCCTTAGACTGTGCAGCTTTCTCGGCAGGAGAAATTTCTGAAGAGAAAAGAACACTTGGAGACCAATTTGACAGGCAATTTTTACTGTATAAAATTAATGGCAGCTGTGTGAAGCTGCTCATGTGTCTGAAACATTAAAAATCCCACAGCTGAATTTTTGATCTCGGCACACATAAGATCAAGGAGCATTACACTGTTGCCATATGTTCTGTGGAATGGGACATAGCCACTTCTATGTATGCATTTTGAACCCTATTCGCAAGTTAACCACGCTTATTTTTCCAGATCTGGGAATAGTTTTGGAAGCTACTGCAAATACCCTGCTACACCAACCCAAACCCCACTTCTCCCCACAATATACAAAAAGGTGTCCTCTCTTCACCTTTTGTCACCTACATTGGATATATTTTATCATATCATAAAGACAATATCTCGCTGCACTTTTTTCTAGCTGTTTTTTGAGATGAAGAGACTTCATTAAAAAAAAAATCCATTAACAGTACAAGTTTTTAGTGAGACTGACAGTAAGAACTACAGGCAGACAATTTGCAGAGGTGCTATGCAGGTCCTTTCTGTAGATGGCAACCCCCCTATATACTGTACACACACACGCAGGGGCAGATGTTAGCACTACTGTGAGCCTCAAGGCTGCACTGCTTCTTAGTATAAAATGATATAGCATTAAAAAAATGAGTTCTTCCATCTTGTATTTCTTCAGTAGATTCTTTTATGGTGGTGATAAATTTGGAACAATGAGATTATTTGATTAAACTTTCTCAGTCACTGCTGAATGGACTGCCCTGCTTGTAGAATTAATAAAAAGGCCAAGACACCTCATTAACATGCTTGGTATTGAGCTGGATTGGCAGCGGTGCAGTTTAATCCCGCCAAAGGGCATTTGTTGAGGAGAGCCAGAAAGCTTTTAAATCATATTCTTAAAGGTTGAGTCAGGAGAAGATGACCTTGCAAAAGCTGTAGTCCTGAACTGTCCAGATTTACCCCCCCGGCCCATTCATGCTAGAGCTGCTTACCGCACAGAACAATATGTTAAATAATACGGCTTCTCCTTCTGTAGTTCAAGCTTGATTTTGCTGTGCATGCTGATTGGGAAGCTAGATACAAAAGCTTAGTTTGGAAAAAGCTGCATGCGCTAGCATCCTCTAGCATTTTTTTAGTAGCTGAAAGTACACTAGCATCACCTGATGGTCTAAAGGTAAACTTTCATTTACGATAATTGATATAGACCCACCATGCCACTTTCACCAATGCTTCACATTCTGTGTAAGCAATTACAGCTCAGAAAGACATGGAGAAAGTGGATGAAAAGCACTAGTTGTACATAATCATGCCTATGAAAGAGATCAAGATTTGCGTCATCATTGCTGTTTAAATTCATGCATCTATGGCAGACATAACTACAGAAAGTTATAATGCAATTTACTCTACAATGTAATTCTCATACACAACAGCCTATAAAACGGATCTCAAACTTCTGTTTTGGAAACACTGTTCAGATTATTTATTTAGACACGTAGGGTGAACGTCCCAGGTAATTAAAACATTCTTTACAACAGGTTGCCCAGATGGAAATAGTTTTTTGTATGTAGACACGAGCAGCTGCATTTCTCAACAGATATGAGAAGTGCTCAAGCAAACTAGTTTCAAGCCATTAAAATTTAAGGCAAAGTTATCCACCAAGCTCAATCAATGTAATTTATTTTCATGCTGGTGAAAATAATTCACAGGTAGGCTCTGAATTCGCAGGTAGGCTCTCATTTTGAGCAGTAGCATGTTTTTTGTGATTGATCACTTTATGATATTTTCAAAAGAACTGTGAGTGCAAGAAAGTTTTATTGCAAGTATCTTTACTATGTGCTAAGCACATAAAAACTTCTTAAAGATCAGTAGGTCCTTGTGTTCCTGTGTTGGTAATATTTCTTCTAAGGCGCATTTTTTTTATTCCTTTTTCTAAGCTGCCTTTATTGGTTTTGAGCTAAAGGTTTTCCTTTACATGTAAGTTTTCCTTTGTTGGCTCATGCAAAATTCCCATTCAAGTAAAAATAGGGGAATGTGAAAAAATCCAGCAAAGACAATTTAAGCCATATTAGCAACACGATAACCATGAGGCAGTACGTGGAAGGCAAACTAAAACCCATATATAAGGTAAGGAAGAGATCACCTTAGGCTTAGATAGCGTCACTAGGAAAGGGACACTCACCTTGACTGTCTTGAAATACAAATATTGTCCTTGAAACAGTAATCCAGAGATAAAAATTACAAAACGGTTTCCTAGGCTCTAGGACTCCATGGCACTTCAGGAAATGCCACTGGTGTGTGAGACTGAGGACCTAGTGAGAAAGACTAGAGGAGAGAAAAATTCTTCAGGACACCATGGGTTTTTTAATTGAATATTTGGCTATAAAGATAAGGAAAGATGCTAGCCTTGATATTCTTTTGTTAGAATCTGTGGTAAACAGAAAAAACAAAGATATTGCACACTTCCCCAATAGGAATTTTTTAATGCCTGACAGAAATACCAGTTTTAGTTGAATCAAATAGCTAAGAAAGAAAAATCAGAATAATTCATTTTTATTTTATTTTTTCTCTTGCTACACAATATATGGATGGAGCAGTTGAGATTTCACACACTAAAAAGTTGAAAAATGGCAACATTTTATGCTTTACTGTGCAGTGAAGAGGTAATTTGCGCCCTTTGTATCTCACATGGGATTTTTATATTGCCTTCAATGTATTTTTTGTAAACATTGGAAGGGAATTAAAATAGCCCCTATAAAACACAGTCATTATTACTGCCTGAACACTGGGCTGCAGATAGTTTTTTGCCATCCTCCAGTACTCACATGCATATATACCAAGAGTTTTAGCTCTCAGCCGCTAATAAAATTAATGTCTCGTAACCTTAAATATGGTGATTCTGTACTAAAACAAAATAAATCCTCATCACAACAGATTTTAGCCTGCCTTTTGGCACCAATTAGAGACCGAAAATGTATTTATTCCTTTTGTTGTCATAAATAAAAGGGCCTTTTTTGTGGCTTCTTTTCCCACCGGCTCTATTGTCAGTTACTACGATACCATTTGAGACAAAAGCCCACTCAGACAGTGGGCTGCCCACCTCTTAAGTTCACTTCATGCTGCATTAGTCCATAAAACACTACCTTGTCCTTGCAGGGCTGAGCAAGAGCTCCCTTCTCTCTCGCCTCCAGTATTGAGGTATTTTTTGATAGTAGGACAAGTAAAAAAATTCTACAAAAAAACTAATGAAAGGTTTCCATTCACTGAAATAGGATCTTCAAATTAAGCTGATGAACAATGTTTGTGCTTATCTAACAATTTTGCCAGTTAGCAAATCCAAGTGGTGACTTTTTAGACCATTCTACAATTAGTGACTAGACCTTGCAAAACAGAAAACGACAAAAACAAGAACATCTGCAGTAGGAGAAAATATGCAGAAATCCTAGCTGCCTCCTGCTTCTTCCAGAGTGCACTTATACCCCAAAGAGAAAGTCTTCGTGGCATTAAGGGAACCTGCATCTATCATGACAGCACGCCACCAGATCATATGTGAGGGTTTATGGAAACCCACCCTCGCCACAAGGATCCTCGCTAGGGATGAAAGCTGTTTTTCAGGCTTGTGCATCAGCAGCATGAACAAAGGTTCAGCATTTAGGAGATACTTACCACTTCAAGGAGGGAGAAAAAAGGGGAATTGTTTTCACTTTCTCACCTATTTTATTCCCCCAGGAATGCACAGGGTAACATGTCCTTTACTTAAGTTAGCAGATCAGATTATAGAGAGGATGCAGCAAGAGGATGCCGCCTTTACACAGTCTCACTGTCCTGTAGTTGAGAAACTGGGCAGGGAAAAAAAAAAAGTACTAACAGAAATCCTTCAAAGCCATTTCTTATGAGAAAGAGAATACATTATTTTTCCTGTTTGCCTGGGACAGGAGAAGTAAGTGGCTTACATCTCGGCAGAAAACTTACAGTTTAGATACCAAGCAAAACTTTGTTTTGGTACGGATAGTTACCAACAGAGAAGTGCCTCACTTAGAAACTTTGCTGGAGCCTCCATCGCTGGTATGTAACCAACTAGACCCACATCTGTCGAGGGATGAATCCTGCTTTGTCCATTTCTATTCTCCACAGCGGAGGTCTCAGTATCCATTGTTCACTGACAGCAGCCATTTCATATGCCAGAAAAAACACAGACTGAATATTAGATTTCTAGAGAAGTGTTGCTGCAGTTGCTCCTGTTATTCCATTTAATGTTTTGTATTGCATTAGTCAATAGCTACCTCATTATTTGCAGCCTCCTTGGTTTTTCCATTTTATTACATTTTAGTTGTCAAACAAGATTGAAAAGAAATAAATCCTGGAGCTTAGGTAATGACTTGTTTTCCCTTTTCTGAATGCTCATTCTCTGGTTAAGAATGAACCCTTTTTCCACCCCCCTCCAGAGTTAAGCTATCATTTCATCTGCTAAAATTAAGTTACTCCTGATTCTTATGCCTTACCCGTGGATGGTCATCACCTCTATCGTGTATGAGCCAGCTTAGCGCTCCAGAGAGTATTATCTGTGTCATGCCTTTCAGAAATGCAATTTGTAGCACTAACCTTTGAAGAGATTCTTTGGTGACATTTTGTAAAGATACAAGTGAAGCACAAAAGAGACTTCCCTGCAGCCGGCAAAGTGGTGGGGTGAGTGTGTGTGTGTGAGGGGAGCGCTGCTTGCTGGCATCCCTGGCGCCGATTTCACCACATGCAGGAGGCAGTCATCAAAATGACAGAAGCAGCCAAGTCGCAAAGGAACAGTATCCAGATAAAGGACGAAGGGTGGCCATAATTTCTTCATCAGCCCCTAATGTAAGTGGAAATTACCAAGAAAGACACAGAACATCCTCCCAGCACTCAGAAGTGGGACAGGAAGCTTAGTGAGAAAAAAAACCAACCAACCCTGAACATTTGTAAGAAGTCAGAGTACCATGGAATCTAAATTGCTGAGTATCTGACAAGAAGGGCTATAGTTATCTACCAGCAGTAACAGCACACTGTTTTCTTCCAAACTCCAGCCTGCCCGCTGTTACCTTGTTCTGGAATAGGCAGGGTCACTACAGAGCACCCTCTTGTCACATTGAAGTCCAGCTCACTGCAAATGTACCCTGGGGTTTTCATCTAGTGCCACCTGTGTTGTGGCATTGCGTAGCACAGACAAACAAGACAAGCATATATACAGCAGAGGAGTCCATTAGAGACCAACTAAACTGATTTACAGAAAATGTATTCCCCCCGAGCAGGGGGGAAGTGAGATCTCTCGTATGTCTGTGACCTTTTTATTTAACTGGGGAAAAGACAGAGCTAATGTGCAATTATCTTGTTCACCTACACTAAACATACCAACTATATTTTTAACTAGAGTTTAAAAAAGTTCACCCCCACTTAATTTCTATACCTTTCCTAAGCACCAGTTGATTTTCTTTAAGGGCAGTAAGAGCTGAAGGGAGGGATAGGCAGATATCCCTGAGTGAACTGTGAAGTTCTGGGGTGTGAACCTGCCTAGTGCCAGCATATGTGTGTTCTTACCCTCTGTTAGTGCCTTCCCAACGAGGTGCATGTCCCTGCACACGCACACACAGCTCCAGACTACAGCACTGACCCACTCATTTTCCAAGCTACTGTACCAGCTGTGCGCCCCACTGGAGGCTGCTCACATGCGGCTCAGGCATTTTTGCTATCTTCTGCGGGAACGTGACCAGCCTCTAAATAGGCAAAGGGTCTAGCTGTAGAGGTGTATAAAGAGCCTTGTCTTCCCTCCCTTGCTCTACCTGGGATCAAACTCGAGCATTAAATTTTTAATAGAAGGACAGTTTTGTAGTCTCTCTCCTCTTTGATCATCGAGGAGGTTTTAAAAAGCAACCCATTGGTTCCCTTGCTTTTGAAGTTGTACACAGCAGGATCATTAGTGGTAGGTAAGCACACAGATGTAGTGCTCAGTGTTAGATTTCCACTGTCACCATAACAACATTTAGTAGTTATGCTGAGCTACCATCGTTTGAAATGAGACCAACAAATGCTGGAGAGTTATGGGTGGGTGACACAGCTTTCACTTTGAGACTGCTCTCTCCAGCAGCAAGCTGAGAACCTGGAAAAGGACCTGTTCCTTCTGGACCAGAGGCCGGAAGTCTCCGTGCTTCATAGAACAATTGGGAACTTTAAGCTCCGCTTGTCTCATGAGAAGAGATGAAGCTTTTGCAAGCTTTGGTAATTCATTGTGCAGCTTCTAGTTCTGGCTAGTTTGCAGCTCCTGCTCTAGTTGTCAAGCTCTAGAGAAGATTCTGGAAATGGTTCCCTTCTCCCACCTCTCCCCTCCACCCCTCGAACTCTATGGACCATCATCAGATGCAAATGTAATAAGCCCAGTTCAAAATTTGGGAGTCATTTAGGCATAAACACAGTATCGGATTTGCCTTTTATAAATGTAGTCTTGGTGGAAGGTGGTGACTGAAGAGTAACATAAGAAAAGTTTCCTTTTTCTCCAGAAACCAGATGTTTAAAATGGGTTTAAATAATTTCCAGGCAGCTACAAGCATCACCTACAGGAATTAACAGTCCTAGCTTATCTGCAACAAGGTAATACCTCATGGGGCTCATTAAAGTCATAAATCCATTGTAGGGGCAGGTCCTTCACTGTGAAGCAGAATAACCTCCTTTCATAGCGGTTGCTTAGTTCTAGACCGGTAGGCAGTATACACGGGTAAGTAAGGACCTGGTTAAAACTGCAAGAGAGTTGTTTTGAACATGTGTTTTAAGGTGGGACATTTGAAGACAAACAATAAGAGATCCTTGAGGTGGGACACTGGATGCTTCATGTCAGAAGGTGGTGAGAATTGCCAGCAACCTGCACATCACCGGTACTTTATGATGCTTTCTATCCAAGAATTGCTTCTATGAAAACAGCATTTTTCTATGCTGTAGGTAGTGTCAACTCTATCATTTAGATGATGACAACACAGCATGAGAGAGAGATTTAATTAATATCACCAAAACTCTGTGGTGGACACAGAAATGAAAGCCCAATTCCTAGTTCTGGCATCTAACCCATGACACCCAATGAATGACAGTGAAGCTCCAAACACACACTTTTCACTGGAGCTGACACTAATCCTGTCTACTTTGCTATAGGATCACCTTGTGTAACTTGTCTAAACCAAAACAACACACCCAAAAAATCATAAGTGACAATCTCCTCAGGTAAGCTCACATAAGGCTGACGATTAGGACCTAAGAATAGTTTGATATTCAAACAATAGTGCAAGAGTTTGCTGTCAGGAATATCAGAGGGGAAATAGAAGAGGACCTTAACTTACGACTTGCTCACCACAGTAGTGTTGGCACTATTATGTTGAGTTTCTGTAAAGCATCATTTCTAGTGACAGCAGTACAGGCAGCAAAAAAGAATCCCAATGGAATGGTGCTAAATAGCATCAAGTCAGTAGGCTGTCTCAACAGACATAAGTGGGGGAAAAAAAAAACCACAAACACGTTTCTTTCTGTTTGGAGAGGTTCATTTCAGAGCAGCCTACAACCTCCAGGTGGTGCAAAAGCAAGGCTTTGAACAGGTGAGTTTAGCACAAAGCTCCATGCAGAAGGTTCTGCTGCTGCCACACTTTGCCACACTACATTACTGGCGCTTTTAGCTGTTTCCCTTGGTGGCTCTACTATTTGTCCTCTTTTTCCTTCCTCATAACGTTTTTTTATTGTTTATACAAGCTTCAAGATGGGATAAATTACTATGTTTTTGTGCAAATATATTTCTTCTTGCCTGTCTAATGAACTCAATTCATTTGTTTATAGTGTTACAGTATTAGCTTAGCTAAACATATCTGTAAGTTTCAGTGTTAGAATGAAAATGAACAGTGCCACTCTAACACAAACCTCTTCACTCCATCAGGTACACTTTTGTTAGAAAAATACCTACTGTAGGATTTCTGTTGTACTTGGATCTATAGTTTTCCACTGCTCTACAGATTATAATGAATGTATTGATCTTATGTGCACACATACAAAACTCTGCAAGAGAGCTCTGCACTAGCAAAACGCACGTACTAATATCCTAGCTGGAATGTCAAGGGGCTGCTTGTGGGCACTAGTGTCTACTGAAAGCTAAAAGAAACTGAGCCTTCATTTTGGAGTAAATTAGACACAAGACAGAGGCTACTAGACCAAATGCAGAGATTTGAATCAAATAACTCCATCAACTGTAAAAGCCAGCAGTCTACGCTTACACCAAAGCAAACTCTGAGCTCACTAATTCTTTGACTGCAATTTCTACCTCTAGTACTATGAAAACTTAATGGTCTTCCAACCTAAATGATTTTAAGATCACTGACTCCAGCCATTTACCTAACACTGCCAAGTCCAGAACTAAACCATGTCCGCCATTTACCTAACACTGCCAAGTCCAGCACTAAACCATGTCCCTAAGCACCACAACAACCTGTCTTTTAAATACCTCCTGGGATGGTGGCTCAACCACTTCCCTGGGCAGCCTGTTCCAGTGCTTGCCAACTCTTCTGGTGACAAAATTTTTCCCAATCTCCAATCTAACTTGTAGAAATCACGAGCCTCAGAGCAAGAGCATTGGAGAACAACCGAACAGTGTACTTGTGCATCCCAGTACACAACCTTTGATCAGAATAATCTCCTCAACCAGCAAAATCCTGTGGCCCAATGTCCTACATTTTGCAGGAGTGTAACCACCAGTTCCCCTAAGTATAACAATTGTTTGTAACTTTAATCACGTGGATAGCATCTGCTTTCATTAGAGTTTTTTAGGCTGCATCCTACCGCACATGACTTGGAAACTCAAGAGGGGAGATAAGGAATTTATCATAGCAAAAGGAAGGAGAAAGACACAAACAGAAATTTAGACTTCACTTTAGAATTTGCAACTGTAAGAGCAATTTATTGGGCTGGGTCCACATACTTTTGTACTTCATGGAATATGAACTCTGTATTTTGGGGCTTTTGATTGCTAATTGCAGACAGGTCGTTACAAGCATTATCATTTGAGTGCAAAACAGTTCAAAGAGGACAGAGAAAGGTAAATTCTGAACATAAGAACTAAGAACCAGAACAAAGTTGACAGCTAAAAGCCTTAAGAAAGGAAGGCAAAGATTGCAGAAGATAGACAAATCCCTGGGATTCCCAGGCTGGCTGGGACTATCATGTGTTGTTATTCATGCCGGCTGGTTCGTCTCACACCTCCAGCACTGCTAGGAAAAAGCTCACCAGAGCTTTCTTATGTACATGGTGTAAACAATTAGATCTTCTGTTGCTTGAGTGCTTTGGAAGAGCCAGTTTTATGTTAGCTCTCTGTACCCAAAGCAGTAAGAGCAAAACACCTCACACCTCCATTCTGACACGAAGACAGTGCTTTTAAAATGTACAGAATACACCTTTATGCAGCGCTTCACATTTATGTATCATAGCAGTGAGCTATATTTAACATCTTTTCTCATGACCCTGTCTGTACATTTGACTTTTTCAACATTTCACACTTAAAAAGAACAAGACACAGGTGTCCACCTATCCATTCACTGGAGGGTAGCCTAATCACTAATGAGACAGTTTCAGGCTTATGTGTTCTCCTCCTTTCACTTCTCTCCCCCAATGGCTCACTGACTGTTCCTGAATAAAAGAAGCTAATAGGCTTGCTTGGATGAGCTTTGCTTTTCCTAAGCTTCTCAGACTGATGGCCATAGCAGTGTCCTGGGGGAAAAAAATGAGATTGAACATCCTCCAGCAGACATTGGATATGAAAACAAATGTCCCCCTTGGGCTGCTTTTATCCTAACAACATCTCAGTCCTGACATTTTGAAATTAGTAGCCACACCTGCATTTTCTGGAGGGATGACGTCTGCTACCCAGGTTCTGAAAATTAGCAACTGCCCCCCTCAGAAGACCAATATTTCTTCTGGATTCCAAGACGACTTTGACATGAGCCAGAGGCAGAGTTGCACAGCTGAGACTTCTCACCAAAGGAATACGCACCAGCTCAGTAAAGGCAGTTTCTAGAACATTACAGTTCAGTGTCTTTTTCTGGCATATTCAATGCTTTAATCATCTTTATCCATCACAGAAATTCAATAAGAGCTTCAGAACTGATCCTTGATCAGATTATAGCGCTACAGTCAATGTGAGTGGTAATCCATTTTCTGTGGCCAGTGAACTTGCACTTGTTTATCTTTGGGACTACTGTGGGCAGGCATATGAAAACACTCTAGCATTGTTTTCGCCACCACTTGCAATCCTACTTTAAGCACTTTAATCCACACCTGATCTTAAATTTCCAACACTATGGAGCAATGTTTAAGGGTCAGCCAGTTGAAAAACATCATATTAAAGGTAAATTCCAGATGTCTTTGAATACATTCAAGGATAAAGCCCCTGAACCTGTGATAAACAAGTACCAAAGGATTTTACATGAAAGTGAACATTAAGAGGATGCTCTTATCTTTGCATACTTAACTATGATTCTGAGTTCATGCATTTGTAGCATTGTATGTAGGACATTTTACAATTGGCTTAAGAAATAAAAGCAGCACCGTGCTTAGTGAAGAAATTAGCGAGGCAAAAGTCTTGTTCTGTCATTATTGCTTTCTCTCTGAAGTTAGTATACTCTCCCTCAGAGCACAAAACAGTCTTGTGAGAAGTGCTTGCATAAACCCTTCCAATCCTTCAGTGACTTCTGAAAGACTTGAGTCTGATCTCTCTCTCTCTCTCTCTCTGACCTTTTATTTCCATTTCTGCTGGTTGACTGGCTCAGTGAAACCAGAATCGGGTCTTAAGCATGAGTCTTCAGCAGAGCTTGGAATAGGAAAAACACATCACTGGTGTGACCTGCACCACCCCCCACCCCCACCCACCCCGAAGATGCAAGCACAGAGGTTCAGCTCTCGGTTCATTCACATGGTGCGCTCTAAGTGATCTCATGTTGGTATCTGCATGTTCCACACACTACACACACACTGCTTCCACTAAATAAATCAATCAGTCAGGCGACTCATCTGATCTTATTGTGCCCTGTTAGAAGCCAAGCTGGAGAAGCCAGACATCTAATTCCAAAGCTTCTTACAATTTGCTCGAACTTTACCGTTGAGATAAATGTAAGTGCATGCCTGTCTACTCAGCCATCAACACGAAAGAATTTCAGTGTTGAAAAGTACTGAGCTACCCGAATGCTTAGAATTTTTTTACTTGATATAATGTCAAGGCTGACATTGGCACATGCATAGTTGTTTCATTAATAAGAGGAAGATTCATTCAAACAGCAGGGAATGCAGATCTGACTTTGCAATACTTTCCAAAATACCATGCACTTGCCTAAGCTAAAAAGGTTTCATCAAGATCTTACAAAAGAGCAGAATTTTTCTCTTTTCTTGCATGCTTTGATCAGCTGTGAGGAAATTAAAAAGGCTGTTGCTGTTTGGCTTTAGCCCTAAAATCCTGTTGAGATGAGTGGTGCAATTAACCCTTCTGGAAGCACTTGCTTGACCGTTCATACAGTCCAAAATATCACTCAAAGTAAGGGTTGTGGTTGTTTGTTGTTTTTTTTTTGGTTTTTTTTTTTTTTTATAGTTGGCATTTATAAATATCAATAAATTTCAGAGGCATTAAGTAGAAAAATTGTTCTAATGTACAAAATGCAACCTACAGAGAATTGTCTTTCCTGACAGGACCACATAGCTTTTCACTAGCCTGACCTGAACTGGAAATTCAAATATTATCACTCTGGAGCTAAAAAGATTGCATCCAAGTTTTGATTTTCAAAGCACTTTAGCATAAAAATAAATTTAAAGTGAAAATTCATTTTACTAATTCCTAGCTGCTCAATTGTTAATTTTAATTAAAAAGCCCTGTTAGAGTGGAGCAGAATCAAACTATTCTTGTATTAAAGTGTTTATTTACTCTTTATACTAAACAGAAGATGCACAAATATGGAGGAGAATTTAGGTAGGTACTACAGTTATGTAAGTATTCATATTTGAACTTGTTTAGGTCTTAAGTAGTTTTTGGAAGAGCTCAATCAATCACAACAAGGGGCATTTGCTTGAATCTTTTGGGAATAATATATTTATAGGTATCTTAATATATCTTTTCCCTATATAGGAAGTTCAGAAAAATATAAAATCCGCTGCTTTTTTGTGTGTGTACATCTACTACTGCTTATTTGGACTACTTCAGAAGATGAACTACTATATTCAGCAGTAGTCACCTACTGCAGTTCATCATTCAAAAGGGACATAAGGAAGAGCTCAGTGCTCCGTCATCATGCTTTGGATGCTATCTGGAGTCCTAAGCTGGCTGGGGGTGTTGCAGCCCCCACTGAGCATACCCAGTGACAGATAGACTTGCTGAGATTTGAAGTCAGGCATATCCTCCGAGATCCTTCAGAAGATAATTCAGCTCTGACTCATTCAACAGGCTTCACTGGGCTTTCAGAATACTTTTCTATAGATTATCTGTCTTCAGGAGCGAGAAAAAAATTAAGGTAACATCAAGGGGGTCTGGCGATTTTACCTCCTGCTTTTCTTGAAGCATAGCAAGAGAGGGCAATCCAAGAAATCAGTATGCACAGGAAAATAAAAGCAGACTGCTTAGAGAGGTTCCCTTTATTGAGTTTTTTTTTTTTTTTGAAAGCTTTTGTAGCTCCACAAGACAGATCTCTTAATTTTGCAGTTCCATCAGATCAGCGTTCACTAGCTTTATAGTGCAGCTTGCAAGACACAGCAGAACACTTGGTTTCCAAAGGATCAAACAGAGTTTACCCAGACAGTTTTAAGTAGAATGGCTTACAGCTCAAATAGTTCCCTCAACAGTGATAATAGAAACCTAGGGCATCTGCAGTCAATGTTGAGCACACAGATCGCGTACCAAAGCAAGCCTTATTAACAGCCTTATGTTACTCCTCCTTCTCACTCCAGGTAGGAGTAAAGGCTTCAACAACCACCTGCCAGTGTTAGTGAGATATACATCACTCTCCCAGTCCCAATTTTCCTCTTTGAATATCAAGTTCTCTTATGCAAAGAGGAAATAAGCAGGACTTTGATGTAAGCAAGAGCCTGAGACCTGCAGTCTGTTCTTATCTGCAATACAGTTCAAGACATCTGGAAGGTTCCTCATTACTAAAATAGATTATTCAATTTCTATTTTCTACATTAAACATCTATACGTCAATATTCTGTATTACAAAGATACATGTCCTAGTTCTTGTTAGCACAATGAATATTTGCATTCCAGTAGCAACTATTTATAGGTTCTATGAACATGAAGAGAAAAAATAGGATATTTATATCTGTTGTTAAGACAGTTAAAAAATGTGTTAATATATTCCTCCTATTAAACCAGGTAGACCATAACACCAGCAGCAGTGTAATGCAGAACATACCCGTTGGACATCACTGATTCAAGAGCTTTTCTAGCTCAGTTATGCATTATATATGTGATAAGTGACTTCCCCTTCCAGCTTAATCAAGATTAAGTGTTTGGACCACAAATACCCTTTATTCTCATATTACTGAAGACAATTAAACAAGTATAAAGAAATTTCATATAAAAATTATGTAACTGAAAATAGGAATCAGCATTAATCCACTTAATCATTAAATACTGTAGTTCTGTAGTAGGAACTAGTTAATATTCAGTGGTTACGCAGCACATCTTCCAATGAGCTAGAAGCGTGCCAGCTTCTGAGAGGAGGGGTCACTAATAGTATCTCTTCATAAGGGCTGCTTTAAAACAAAGGCTTGGGGGTTATGGTTTTGCTAGCAATTGACTGTGTTTCTGTACTTTCCATGAGAAATCCCTGTCCTAGATTTGTTAACAGTATTTCTCAGCATATCCCTAACAGAGCTTTGGCACAAGGTCCCCAGCCAAAGCCCAGATGCAGACGTTTTCAGGGAATCGTTCCTCTGTCAGCCCGGCCTTTCCTTCAGCAGCCCCTTTCCAGGCCCCTGAAGGCTGGACCTTCAGCTTCTCTCAATCCTCACCAGCAAAGACATTTTTCCATTTGTTTCCTCTGTCTTCCAGTCTCCGTGCACAAATAGATAATAACAAAGGTAGCCATGGATTACTTCAGCTGAAGCAGAATTCCTAGTGAGAGTATTCAGACACAGCTCTTTCTACTCTGAATGCAGATTCGTATGTTACCTTCATACAGACCCAATAATTCCAGAGTATGTTCCATGGAAACATAAAGCTAACTTATTCTTTAAAGGAAACTATACTTCAGAGTATCACTTTATGAAAAGCACATTATACTGAATTATATGATTCTTATTAAATGTGTTTTCTGCAAAATAGAAGTTAACACATTACTAATTAAGTATCAATTTGATTTTCTTTAAACTTTATTCTTTCTGGTATCGCCATGTCCTTCTGGTATCAGGACTGTATTTTGTAAACCACACTTTCATAATAATTAAGCAGCATAAAAGGTTCAATGCCTTCAGCCTCTGTGGGTTGCAGTTTGAAGTCGAGACAATGGCTGGTGTGGGACAGGGAGGGTTGTGGAGTTTGTCCTTTCCCCTCTCAGAAGTATATCTTATGGCATGATCACACCTCGGAACAGGTCAGATTCCAAGACTAGCTTAAAATGGTCTATCTGTGTTGAGGAGTGCTTTACTGGGATTAAAACGTGTGCTTATGTCCTAGAAGACCCTATGCTTGTATGAGGGAGCTGAGGTACCGTGGGGCATTGCCCTGTTGCTGACCAGCACTGGAGCTGGATACCTCTGCACGCTCTGGGCTATGATGCACTCTTCAGAAGTCTCTAAGTTACCAGTTTCTCGCTGGATTCTCAACAGAAATCTTTTTAGAGCTACATGGAAGGGAGAATGGGCCAAGGTGATGTTTGCTGACATTAGAGCTAGAAAAAGAAAGGACTAAATTCCAATTTTACTGCTCTGATTTTATGTTGTGCCATAATTGCAGAGCTTCATTTCCTGCCTATAAATTGAAAGGCTCATTGCAATACATTTTTGCAAGCATAATCGCATACACATGTAACTCAATCCTTACTGTATTTTACAGTGTGCATTAAATGAGTTGCATTAGAAAACAAACGATGGTTGTTAACACATTTAGGGAATTAAAACCGTTGCTGAAGCATTTGACACAAATCTGAAAGGCAACTCTTAATACAGATCTCCATTATATACCCTGTTCTGTAGTTCCTTATTACCTCTTTGGGTAAGAGAGGGAGCGTGTGCCAATTCACTTACACTGACATCAGCTTCTAGTAGAGTTGTGCACCCCTCATAAATAATGTTTTGCATGCACCTCAGTCAATGGAGTGGGGTGGGCAAATAAAAGCCTCTACTTCAGGGGGTCGGTTGGGTACAATTCCAAGGACGGCTTTGTCTTCATTTCACCCCAGAACAGCAGGGACTGACTGAGGTGCTCTGTGTGTCCAGAGTCCTCATCTGCAGGCACCCTGGGTCTACAGACCGCCCAACGTAAGGCCATGAAGTTCCAGCCAGTTCAGAAAAAGGTGCTGCCTGCGGTCTGACAGACTATTCAAAACACATCTGACAAGAAAAACAGTTTAACAGAAGTGAAGGACTGTGGAGATCATACATACAGAATGCAGGCAAAGCCCTGAATATGGACTCAGCTTCAACATACGATTAGCCATGTATCCTACCCACATTCCTCCATCAGCAGCACCTGTCTCAGACACAATCTTTGTTTACCCTGAAACATAAACAAGAATATTTATTCCTTACTGCCCCAGTATACGCAGTTGTCTTCCTCTAACCTCACCAGACAAATTCTTTTATTCACACTATTTCAAAGTTTCACTCCATCGGTTCCTGCTATGCAAGGGAGGTGTAACCAATAGAAAGGGGCCCTGAAACTCTGGGTCTTACACAGTCCAGACAGGTACAACTTAGTTCTTCCCTTTCCAGTTCCCTCACAGTTTTTGGCTTCTTGTCTTTCTCTTGGTCTAAGTGAGTTTATAGACACATTCTTCACTGGCAGACACATCTCCTTTTTTTACCTCTAGTATGACTAACAAAGTGGCAGAGTACTAAGAAACTTCGCAAGAGTGGTTGATGTTCTCCAAGACAGCCAATGGGGATTGCTTAAATAATTTGTACAATACTCAGAAAATATTAGGTGGAGAGGGCAGGGGAATAAGATGTGAGTTTTCTTGATATGATTTGTTTCTCCCTCAGGAGAGAATCAATTATGTCTTTGTTCCTAGATCTGTGCAATTCTTTGTAACCTGGACCATTATTAGAGCTTTATGAAAGACAAAAGAAAAAAACAAGCCATAATGCTTTACACAACGTAAGCCATGACCCAACCCAGATGAATTTAGGTCTCTGGGATCCATGCAAGCACTTTCTACAAATTTCACAGCCTTACACTGCTAGAAACACAATCATCTTTCTGACAAAAAACAGTCTCCTGGGTGAAAACAAGCACTCAATGATTTTTCTTTTTTAAATCTGCTTATTAAAAAAAAATCTATAAAACAAATAATGTAATGTCTTTAAAAGGCAGCTTGATAAATTGTTTGTTCTGGTTATTTTAAAACTGAATATCTTTAAGTTGCAGTTACAATTAGTGCTGGAACCTTGCAGTAATAAGATTGCATAGGAAAGAGGGATTTATAACAAAACATCAGTTTCAACTGATAATTGCTGCGAGTCATTTCTTTTCACAGCCAACCTTTAACAGTAACCATTGCGTTCCTAATATCCAAAACCCCAAGATAAAACGTTTATTTTGTACATTTTACAGAGCCAAACTAGAGCAAGGAAACCACAGCCCCACACACACTGACCAACAATGTGCCAACGACCAACTTTAGGGAGGAGATGGGGTAGGGAGTTGCTCTGGACTACTAGACCAGCCCAGAGGAAGAGATCACATGCAAGAGTAGGCTGAAGGACCCACAAAACTCGGGACTCAGAGCTGAAACCTCCCACCTGTTGTCACACAGCACCTCCTCCAGGAGCCTCCACCAGCTGTGCTACCAACCATGAGTATAAGCATCTCACTTTTCCCATAGCCACTTGCAGAAGCCCCAAACAAGTGCTTTGGGGCTCAATCTCCCCCAGGTTGTCTTGGGCATAGGCACCCATCATCCCACAACCTAGCCCTAAATATGAGGCCACAACTTTGCACCACAAGACACTGGCAGATACCAGACCATGGGAGCTTCACACCAGCAGCTGGACCTGTGGAAGCTGCAGCCCTTAGCTCTGTTGGTTTGGAGCACCAGGAGAGTCTTGCAGCACCTGTGAGCCTCCCAGCTCCATCCCAAAACGTTTACATGGATCAAGAGCTTCCTCACTACCCCTCAAAGAGCCTAAATGCAAGTTTAGGCAGGCAAACTGCTGTCAGAGAACAGCAGTCTCAGCTCACTCTGCAATCTCCACACCACTTGGCTGAAGCCGTAGACCTCCTTCTTATTGGTATGAGGCCATGGGGAGTTGATTTTATAAGTCCCAGCCTTGAGACTCCAACTCACAATATCGGATAGTGCCCTTATACCACTGAGAACAACAAAAAAATGACTTTGCTGTGGCCCAGGCCAATTGATCTCCTAAGCATAGGTACAAGATAAGAAAGACAAAAGACTGGACAGCCTGCATCCCTCATCCTCCATATTACACACCATTACCCTGGCCACCCATTACTCGTGCAACCCTCTCTCTGCTTCCAGTGCACGGGTGATGTGAAAACACAAGCAATACATACATATATGAGAGAACACAGGTGAGAAAGATCAGTTTTGCTTAAAATAAGATCACTTGCCCCTCCCACATGAGCCTGCAAAAGGTTGCGTTACATTCATTTCCTACATGCAGATCTCATGCGAACGCTTCTCATTTTTCACCCTTCTCCAAGACTGCTTTCCTACCTTCCACATCCAACAGCCCTTAGCACTCTCCAAGCATCCTCTCACTGCTGGCTCTCCAGAGAAACCTCCTCCACCCACTACTGGCTTGTGCCTTGGCAGCTCCCTTTTAGACCAGTTGTGCCTAGTTGGCAATTTGGGCAAGAGGAGGTAGCAGACTCCATTTAACCCTTTCCAGACTACAGGGGGAAGGAAGGGGTGCTTATACTGCCACATGGGTTACTGTGTGCCAAACTCGAGCTGTTATTGTAATTGTATTGCCAAGTGGACTGATCTGGCTGCTGGGGCAAAGCAGACAAAAGGCAGGAGAACCTCTCCGTGGCGTGGTGAGGCCGACATGGCAATACAGTATTCAGCTCCACTACTCCTTTTTTTTTTTTTAGCAAATGTTGCAAAGTCAAATGAATGCAAAGAACTGTTGTGAGGTGATTCAAGGGCTGGAGGAAGTTCCCCACAGTGAAAGACTTTAGGAGGTATTTTATGTATTTTGTCAACAAAGAGCCTGAGAGGAACATTGGCTACAGTGTGTAGCTGTCTGCATGGAAACAACAACAATGAAAAATCAGTATTAATGATATCTGTAATCCAGAAGTATAAAAAAATTCAAATGAGAAGGCTCATGTTTTAACTTTGTATGAAATGTAATTTTCAAGAAACCACCCATGAAGAAAATGAATGTATTCCTTTATTCAGCTTTCATCTTCATTATTTCAGATATTATAACTTGGTAGCACTTTCTTTTTTTTATTCATATAAAAATCAATATACCTCTGTGCCATCAATAAAAATTATTATCTTAAAATTACAAATATTAGGATATTTATGTGGTAAAATTTTATTAAAGACAGAAAAATGAGGCTAGCATGTGACTCCTGGTTACTTGACTATTAATTATGACTTTGGCGGAAACCTAATGTTTAATATCTTTTCTAGAAAGGACCATAAGTTTCTAAGGAGATTTTAGGACTAAGAGGCAGGCTAGGGCTAGAAATAAGCTTCTTCTCAGAGGAAATAAAGTGATGAACATTCTGTTTTGGATGTTAATCAATTTATGGGAGATTCCTAGAGAGTCTGATAAAAAAGTTAATGGGTTTTCTCCCTAGCAGATCTCCTTAGAAAATCTACTGAATATCCATGTGGAACTTAAATCATCCTTCTAACTGTATTTTTAAATTGGCGTTCTTAAGATAGCTCAATAGTGAAGATATTCTGTATTAACTTCTGTAGTTATGACAATAGTTTCTCCAGCAGTCTACTGGTTTAATCTTTATTAAACCCTGTAAAGGTTTTCTCAAGAGCTTAATTGTGGTTGAAATCATGCCAGCTTTTGCATGATTTTATGTAATTTTACCTTCCTCATGATGTGCTGAGAGGAGTCAGCAGCTCAGTTTGCCTCCCTCTGGAATGGTGCATTGTCCGTAGGTGACACCAGGGGTGGAGGGGTGGCGATGTGCCTCAACTGAGCAGATCCATGGTGAGCCCTGACCTTCTGCAGAGCCAGGCTGAGGAACGGCTTGGTGGAGCGCAGTGCAGATATCTTCCAGGCAACATGTATCTTTAAGTCTGGCATGAGTGAAGACATGAGTGGGGGGATGTGGCTGGGTGATAGGCCCTGGGTGCTTGGAAAAGCTGAGAGATCCCCAGGTTAGACATGGCCATTGCAAGTGCTCGCTCCTTTCTAACTCAGCCCAAAGGATCTGTACCAAAAGGTCCTTTCCTGCCTTCACATAGGATATTCTGTGTTACTTTGCAGGGACCATGTAAAAGTTTAATGGGGAGTTCAACGGGCATGTTTTGGGGTGCTCCTAGCTCTTCCCTGACTTCTAAATCCAACAAACTCTGACCAAGTGAATGCACTTGCCAGAGAGCATGGCTGTCACCTCAGCAAGCCAGCTCCCTGCAAGGGATGTCATGGCTACCAACACTATTGACGTTTATCTTGTTGTGACACTGTTTCTGGAAGCTGCCGCAGGTCTCTGCACCACCCCAGGCACATCCTTGATCTGCCTTTCTGTGCTCTGTTTAGACAACAACCTGGCTTATAACCTGTTGTTTTGTTACAAAATCACTAAAGTGGTACCTAATGGAAATATCAGACTAGCTCTGGCTCCTGGAGATATTTTGCCCATGTAGAGGGCTGCCTTTGATGGCTTTTGGGAAAATGCTAACAGGCAAGGTGGAAGCATATGTGCAATGCTGTCAAAACCCAGAAGACAGTAGTGGTGGAGTGGCAGAGGAAAGCATCCATACTCTCTGAAGCCTGGGATTTAATTACAGCTTTGCCTGTGCTCCTATATTAGATAAAACTTTAGTAATAGTATTGTCCACCCACTTTTAAAATTCATACTGTGTTGCTTGTCCCATTGACCTCCTGCAGCAACGCAATCCACCAATTAATGAAAAACTGCATAAAGAAACAACAAATAAAAAAAAATGCCTCTTCTGGACTGAGGATGCAAGAAGACAGGGCTGTGACAGCATTGCAGGTTCACAAGAGGTTCAGGCTGATATTTTTGGCCTTGAAACTATAACTACAAAGTTGTAGCTGTCTTTTAGTGGGAGGTGAGTGAGACCATTTTTGGTGTTCGGTTTCTGTAACACACAACCTGGTGGCTGAAGGAAAGGCCCTCTCAACCCCAGCTCTGAAGAACAGCTTGCATCTATCAGTCTGTTTTGTTCTGGAGAGGGCAGGAGATGCCTTTCCACCCCTGTGACTCTCTGCACTGTGGTTACCAGGGCCCCCATCGACCAAGTAGTGACAAGAGAGTAAAAATTATTAATGAAGCAAATTCTCCCTTTATACCTCACAATAACATTCTGGATTTAGGCATGTTTCTATAGTAACAATAATGTCTTCATAAGAGTTGGTTGGTTTATCTCCTGGGTTCATTCTATGGAGTCTTACAATATTTGGAATTTGAAGCATCTTTCTGCTCCTCAGAAAGCGGATTGTTGTTTGCCTCATAAAGACCAATCAAAATTAAAGAATGTTTTGACTGACATTTCATATTACTAAAACAGGACATTTCTGAAATTTTGTAATGCCAGCAAACACCCCAAACCAGCCCGCCCCACCTAAAAATAACTAAGCATGAGAGAAATATCTCTGGAATATGCCTATAAGAATGGGGGAAGGGACTGGTCTTTATCATTTGGTAGAGTATGGCAATGTCTCATGAGAAGAAAAAAAGAAAAGGTGTTTTTCTCTAAAAAGCAATCTCTTTAGTTCATAATTAAACCATTCTGTACATTCCAGAATACCATATATTATTTCTTTCATAGGATGCAAGTTTTGACAATCACTCTTCTTGTTTGCAGGTGCATTTGTACAGGCGTTTAGGAACATGTGTTTTTATGTCAACATGATATACAAACTGCTTGGATTTCCAGAAACACTTTGACATTCTTTTGCATTGCCCTGACAACAGAAAATCACACAATGTAGTTGCTTCACACTGGCTGTTTTCAAGGGGTCGTCCACGCTTTCAGAAAGGATCAATGTGTTTCAGAGTCAGTATCTGCATTGTGCTGAAATTACTTTGTGGAGCAGAGGGTTAATTCTTTCCATTTGTTTTATTATATTTTAAAAGAATAAAGATTTATATTTCTAAATATGAGCTCCATGGCTTTTCTTCCTGTCTTAAGAGATCTTTAGGGCAGAAAGTGCACTAAACCGTCCTACTTTTAGGGAAGCTGTATGCTAAGGCTCCCTCCAGTACTTTGACTATGAACATCAAGGGTCAGTGCGGTTTGCCTACCCAGGATGTATGAGTTCGTTCTATGTGACACCCTGTGCCCTTGCGAGGCAAGGTCAGTATGCATCTGGGGCCTCTGGACTGGCCCTGAGAATACAAGTAGGACAGGCTCCCTAAAACCTGCAGAATTTTGAAGTGGTTTAGCCATAAATATATTATTATTATTATTATTATTATTATTGTTATTATTATTATTATTATTATTATTAATAATAATACCTATTCTAAACCCTATTCTAACCTATTCTAAAAGATGTTGGAGATTATTCTGACCTTTCTTTTAAAAGCTTTACCAAATCTGGACATGGTCCTGGGCATGACCTAGCTGACAGTGGCTGAGCAGGGAGGCTGGACGAGGTGATCTCCAGAGGTGCCTTCCAGCCTCACCTGTTCTGTGATCAGAGGGTTTTATTTTCTGCCTCGCCAGCTGCTTTCTGCAGCAGTGTTCCCACGCAGCTCAAAGCTGTACGACCAGGCCAAGACTTCTTGTTACACATGCTCATTTTGTGCAATGCTGGCCACAGGGGACAGAAGCTTGTCAGCTAGCAGGAGGCAAGGAGAGACACATAAAGACGTTACAGAGGATGTGCAGAAGTCACCAGGGAAAACACTATTCTCATTACCTGGGAGGAGGTAACACACAGCAGGCTGCAAGGTGAGCAGCAGAGCTCTGGCAGATGTGCTGTGCGCTGCCGTGGGACCTCACACCTACTCCCCAAGTGGCCCTGGGGCTCTCATGCCATCTTCTGCTCCTGCGGGATCCGAAATGGATAGAGGAAAGGCTGAGGTGGCTCACCGGGTGGGTTTAGGAGGTCTGCCAGTAAGATGCAGAATCCCCTGATATCCTAGATCCCCCAAAAACACTATTGAGCTCTTCTCCATCTCCACTTTTCAGTATCACATAGCTGTTGGTTGATACACCTAAACAGATACATACACAGATAAACATACACATTTTACCAACTTGAAAAAAATCTGGTCAAACTGTTGCATATAACCTATGAATAAGCATTACTAAATTACCTAATGGAATATTAACACCCTCCCCCCTTTTCATTATTACTAATCAAGTGTATTAAACTTGCAAAGAAACACAAAGCCGTCAGAAGGGTATAGTTTCTGAACGCAGATAGCAATAGTGCCTGAACACAGAGAGATCCTGAACTGTGTAAAAGGGTCCTCTACAAGTGCGATACACTTGATGATTTTCTGCATTTTGTACTCTGTAAATACTTTCACTTATGCTCTGACAATAGCATCAATCTGGGCAAGCAAAAACTGTCACAATGAGTGTTAAGAAGGTAGTAACCTGGGAAAGTGAAAAAAAAGGTAAATTGCTGCATGGGAACACCTGCAGATATGACAGATATCAACATCATGGCTCATACACATGGAGCCAAATATCTGCAGGGGTGATTTTGCAGCCATACAAACTTGGTAATAACTCTGTGTAAGAGAACTTGGAACTATTTGTTTATAGTAAATTTGTCCTGCGTTTAAATATTTTTCTCTGTAGAGTTTTCAGGTTAACGTTCAGAGACTGCCAATCACACTCATGTCACCTCACAGAAAACAGAATTTATGCCATGATTTCAATTATTACTTGCAAATATGCCCAATCATCTATGTACTACTTGCTTCTAAGCCAGTAGTGTGCAAGATTTCAGTTTAATAAACTGTTTTCTTCCTTTCAGATCCACACTTCTGGTATCTGAACGCAGGTACGTAACATTTGAAAACCATTATGAAGACTGAAGCCTACAGTATCCATCTGTTTCTTCACAGAATTTGAGCAGTACATCCCAAGGGCTTGGATTTTCCCACTTCAGCATCTTTTGTGTACATAAAATAGGTTGAAGAATTACATTTCTTCTCAGCACTTTCACTGAATTGGAATAAGGTAAAATTTTCTTATCTCCGAAAAGAAAATAAAGGTAAGTTGGAGAAGTGGAGGGACAACTTTGCAATGACTGTGCATAATGTGGTATTCATACTGATATGAATAGGAAGCTTAAGTATCAGTGAAATCCTGGGAAATAGGCAGACATCAAATTTCTTCCTGAGAAAATACTCTGTTTTTAGTTGAAGACTGTAACTTGCTTTTACAAGTGTTCGTAAGACTATGTAAGCATTCGCTGTTCAATATACATGTTCTCTGTCTTATCTGTCAAGTTCTCCTTACCACCTGAAATAAAAACAGTGCATTCCAAATGGATGGGTTGTGATTAGGTGTGCAAACCAAGACAAAGTGTTAATAATACCTGTTAAAATATGTCTACACATTTCTATGGGACGAAGCAGAATTGATGTGGGCAGTAAGAATCTTTTTATGCAGCGTTCCCACTTCTGCTTAGACCAAGTGCTGGCTACTTCAGCCAGGAGAGTCCTGCTTCTCCTCTACAGGGTCACTTGCAACTTTGTGAAAAGTTATGTTTTTTCCCCTCAGGACTACCTAGCTGAGTGTTGGGTCAAGCAAAGGCCTTGGAAAGGTACTGGCTACTCTCCACATAGTGAGCATTCCAACCCACTTTCTCCTGAAGTCTGTTGGGATCTGGCTTTTGAGTCTGGCTCGATCTAGCTGAATTCTCAGCAGACTCTGAAGGAGCAGTAAGCTAAGCTCTCCTGTCTACTTTAAGACAGTAGAAAGCAAAATGCTGGGATTTTTAAGCCATGAAGCAAAACAGTTCCAAAGCATATGACCAGCTCAAGGGTTTCGGACTGCCAACATCACATGCAAAACAAAGAACTGTGCTGCCTTTCTGGTACCCATGTCATTTTAATATACCTCTTCCTTGTCACAAGACTTTTCCTGAAAACAACCCTTTATTCAAATAGAATTATCTGAGGGAGGATGAAGTTAAAGAGCTGTGACAGACTGAAATAAAAAAAAAAGATGTCACATTATCAAAAGGAGTCTTGTGTGACTCAGTTATTTCACACCCATACTTGCATCACGTTTTCATTGATTTTCATCATATAAAAATAATACTTAATTTTGAGTGTAATGTGTTCTGTATAAAGATATTTAAAAGTATAATTGTAATCATCTGCCTATAGCACAGAATATTATACCTGAATGCATGGTACTCTGAAGCAGCGACAGGAATATGGAGACACAGTAAATCCTCCAGGCAAGAAATAGAATAGGTGAAGCAGTCGACTTGCATATCCTGGACAGTACAAGTTTCATTTTTGGATTAAGCACAATTTAATTCATTTCTGGACTACTTATGTAGCGGTGACTGTTCAGTATGGGAAGATGAGACATTGCACTTGAAATGATTATTCAGCAGAGAGTACGTAAGAATAGAGAGTTGGAAAGAAAAGTGTTTGGAAATCAAGAAGTGGGAGAATTAATATTGCCCTTGCAGCCTTTCTGTGGTGTGCTTATATACACACTTTATTGTGAGCTGTGGCATGTGTCCATAGGCAGCTCTCTGCACAGGACCTCCCTCCTTCAGATCACAGGATGGAGGTGCTCACAGAGTGAATCAAGGCTGTGCAAGGAAAGGGACTGAAAACAATTCCTGTGCCTGTTGTAGGAACTGAAAAGTGCACAGTGGATGAGTCAGAAAGGATGAGCTCATGGTTGAGGCAGATTAATGCTGCCCGGGATACAATATTTCTATCACTGCCTCAGCCACAGACAACTCTGTGAAGTGCCCCAAGTCATCCAGTGTAACTCTTTGCATGCCCTAATAAGCTGCGCTTGACATGACCCGGGGGGTTGATTTGTCCAAGTGCTGAGCTACAAATAGTGTTAGCACCCTCGGCGCCAAGTGCTCTCCAAAAGCCAGGCTCATTGTACTGGCCTGGGCACCCCTTAAAACCAGAAAACCCCTGTGTGTAGCAATGTGCAGAGATCCCTCTATATTCAGGATCGCCCTCCCACGTTTCATTGGGCTAATATTATAAATGTGGAGACCACAGACTTTATGGATTACAGCTCTCTAATGCCACGAAAATATGAATTTCCACTTTGAAGGCACTGACGTGAGCAGTATGGAGTATGCTATAGCTGCCAGCTATTTTGTTTTCCCCCAAACAACACTTTCTAGTCTAGCCTGGGACCAGCAGTGGAATGAAAACTACCCTTAAGGTACCCTTTCCTTCATTTTCTTCAGCTGTTTTCCAGCATCAGTAGCCTCTGTGCTGCTAAAAAAATGCATTTGGGTGGTGTTAGTTTTGCAAGCCAAACACCAACACATAGGAAGCCTTGGCACTGGCACAGACTGGGGAATCGTAATAATACTGTCACGTTGCCTATGTAATGTAGTCTTTACTTAAATGATACTTTGGGGGAAAATAGGGGGGCTGAGCAATAACAAATTGCGCCCAGATTTTCAGGCTACAAGGTCTGTACTGCTCACCCGGCAAACTCATCCAGACACGACTTTTTCTTCCACAATCCCCTGATCCATACTAGCTCGGCTCCAACCTCCACTGACTTCAGTGGGCCTTATTGCATGTTGCAGAGCGTGGGTAAGGCAAGTTGGTATAAACTGCACGTCAAACTGGTATCTAGATTAAAAAAAAAAAAAATCCCATTTAAAGCCTTTTGATTAGCCTTAACCTGAATCAGAAAGGAAAGATTATGCCTTCATAATGTAGCTTTTCCTAGTACCCCTCTCTCATAAGCCTTTTTAAGACTGTGCATTCTCCAGCTTTCCTGAATGCAGTCCTTCACGTTTCCAAGACCACTAAGTCTTTTAAGCCAGTGGGAGGTCATGATCTTACTTTAAGGACAAGAAAACAGAGGAAGGTATGAAAGCTGACTAAAAACCTGGTTAAGCAGACATTGCTCACGGTTCCTTACTTATTTCTTTGGACCTAAGTACTTAATGGGAACATTGTCATTCTGCTCTAACTCAGAAAACAGAATTCATATAAATAAATAAAAGAGAACTGTTAAATACAAGCAAAAAAAATATTAAGAGTCTGAGATGACAATACTGACCATATTCTTTTTGTAATAATCACAATAAATTTATAGAAGATGTATTTTTGGTGTACTGTTTCAAATCACTGAACCTTTTCAGGCCAGGCTAGCTTTACTAACTTACTGTGGTTGAAACTAAGTTAGCTGTCCAAAGCCTGTGCTGTTGAAGAATGCACTAGCAAAGAGACAGAGCTTTAAAACCCACGTAGATTGCAGCCAACAGCTTGTGAAAGATGTATCAGTAATATTCGTTCATGGGAAGAGCGGAAATCTAAGCCACATCATTAGTTTCCCCTCAGTATGTTCACAAAAGCTAGAAATTCTATTAAGATTTTAAAGTTATTTTTAATTGCAAACACTTTCATTCAATAAACCTTTTAAAAATATTATTTATCCTACAGCTACACAATTCTTGCAGAATACTTCATGTATAATATTAATAGAAATCTGGCTAACTTTCAATAAGATTTTGTTTTGGAAGTTGCAGATTCACCAGGCAACCAGGTCCTATGTGTTGCAAACAATTAACGTTCCTAGTAATTCATCTACTGTGTAAATTGTTTCTTCTTCAAGCTCATGCAATACCTTGGTTGCCCATTCAGTGTATGTTTGATAATCCTAAGAGAAAAGAGCTGCAGTATAATCAAAGAACAACAGCAAAGCTCCTTAAGACTCTTAAAATATATACAGTAGTACAAAGAGTACTCTAACATGAGTTTTATTCCAAAATATTTTTCCCCTCTTTTGTAGATCCTAAGACGATAAACCACAGAAATTATTTCAGTGTTTTCCTTGAACCTACCAACCACTCAAGACTACACACAGTGCCGTCTCTTTGGCATTTCTCAAGTAGCAAAAGGGATAGAAAATGCTGGTCAGAGTGCGTTGCCTGGCACGTGGAGCTGAGACCAGAGCCTGGTGCCCTCAGAGCACTACATCTGGCAGCAGGAGATAAGACAGTCTCTGCTGGATAAGAAGCTCTTTACACCGAGGTGTCAGAAGAGTCCTCCTGTGCTGAACTTGGCCTTTTTCCCTCATCGAGGTTCTGAAAGGCAAGCAGAGATTAAGCCAGGTTTCCTTGAACAAATTCTGTCACCGTGTGCCATAGTGCCCACCAGTGCAAAAGTTCTCATTGCAGCTATAGTTTTGTTTCTCTGGATGTCCTGGTATCACCTGCCTATCTGGACCACCCCACATTTCTATGGGGTGACCTCCCATGGTACCTAGGTTGTGGAAAGGGAGGTACTTGTTGTCGTATGGACCCATCAATATATCGTTTGGACCCTACTGCAGCAAATTTACGTACAAGACTGTACAGTGCAGCTGTAATTATGACTAAAGGGGACAGATCTTTCCAGACACATCCATTACATTACAAGCACACCTGGAATTTGAGCTAGAAAACACAAGATGCCCATTGCTCACAGTTTGCAGCTAATCTGGGCTGGCAAGCAAAGGATCATAGTCGCTGCAAAAAGAGCGTTCGTGTAGACAGCTATTGCAACAGTGCCATGGCAAGCTCTGCAGGGAGTATGAGAAAAGCAATTTTGACCTTCATGAAGGGGCTGGCCAAAAAAGGTAACCACCCCAGAAGACGTACAACCAGCAAGAAGACAGCAACCAGCATAACACTGCACATTTGAAACACTGCATCAAAATGTCAGTGCGACTCACTAGAGGAGAAATACCTCAGCTGTAGCAGAACAGCAATGTATTTGCAACTCAGGCAACAACTGCAGCATAACATTTCCCAGAGACACACTAAGCCTGAGGCAAAGCTAAAGCATAGAGATGTCAGTTTGCCATGCATTGATAGGGGGAAAATTACAGCAAAGCTGGGCTTGACAGGAGGTTTTGATCAAGTGTATCAGCGGCTGTGTCGACTGCATAATAAGTCCAGTTGCTAGGTTTTTAATTACTCCCTGGTGCCCAGTTTGGGGTCCTAATGTGTGAGTTCTAACATGACGAGAAGACTTCACAGGGCTTCCTGGCAGGTGGGTTTCACTCAGCTGGTAAGGTTTTTCTGCAAGACATCACAGAGCCACATTTAATTACTATGTGTGTGGCCTGAGCTCTTCTGCAAACCTGTTCAAGACTCACGTATCCAGGTGGGCTTAGATAACACATTTTACTCTCTCACAGCTGTTTATAGCTGCTGAAGCTAGGGATGAGAACAGGTCAAAGGAGACTGAAGATCTGAAATGTGGTAGGCAACCACGACTGCCTCTGGTGCGGGTTAGAGCCAATTTGTACAGAAGCACTGTATCTGAAGAGTATTCATCTGTGCGCTGTGGGTGTTAATACAGCTCAGAGCCATCTTCACAAGCTGCATGACAGTCTTTGCCCATAGGTGCTCTTGGGAAGCCATTACTCTCTCAAAGCAACTCCCATTAGTTTCAATAGGAGATCCAAGCTGATACCACGGGAGGTCACAGACCCATTAAAATTTGCAAATGGAAACCATAGCTTCCCGTGAATGAAATAGTTCTACAGAGATGCCCAGCAAATTTAGACAAAGTTTAGTGTATTCAAGCCTGCTCCGAGATTACAGGAAGTGAGAATAGGCAGCACTTTAAAATCAATTGTAGATTTCATGAGCTAGGTGCAATTTTCAGAGCAATCGTGTCAATTCTGCAGATAACCATTGTGCGAGTTAAGAATATAAATTGTATGCTATAAAAGAAAGAAAAAAACAATTCCTTTTGAGTCCCCATGTTGTTGTGGTTCCTGCTGCACAGCCAGGACAACCAGAGCTCAGCCAAATCTGCCACTGGTCACCCAGTTTGCTTACAGATCAACCTGCTATTTTTTCAGTACCATCATCGGGAATAATCCTTCATCTACCAGTCTGTCGTGGGGAATAATCATGCATTTATCAATACGCTGCTTCTTCACACAGCATAGCAGAGTGTAGCTCTGAACACTACTTCCTTCCACAGTCCTCTAATTAGACAGAAAATAGTACCAGAGTATTTAAAAAGAATGTTTCCTATTATTACGCTTCTCTTACTTTACCCTAATTTCTGCCTTTGTTCCACACTGCGAACATTCATTGATTCTACAGGGAGTAAGACTCAATAGTTCACCGTAGAAGAGGACAATAAAAAAAATCATTTTCATCTGTATGTTGTTCGTTTACCTACACAACTCCAAAACAGACTGTAAACAAGAGCTCTTAGTGACCCAGAGATTTATGAAAATTCTACTTGTTTACTTGCACCTTTTCTATACCAGCATTTCCCTCTACCTCAGATATTTCTCATAAATCCCTGAAACAGAGCTTTTAAGAGTCCAGGGAAACACTTCAGCCAGGGGGATGACAGCTTAGCTTTGGCTGGAACTGAACCTGATTTATGATGTTTTAACAAGCCCAAGAATTAAGGCATGGTCTTTGGAGATCAAGCTCTAAACTGGACAGATAAATTATTTTTATACTTGGATGCTTCTGTTTACCTAATTCATGACATATTTAGTTTAACAGCTTAATATTTGAAAAATCATGAGATAAGAAGAGGATTTCAGAATTGCTTCTCGACTGTATTAGTAGATTCCAGGCTAAGTTGCAGAAGATCTCTGAATTCAAAATGATCAGAGAATAGAGAGGTGACAGTTTGTCATTAAAGCACCAAAGATTTCTTCTTTGTGCTTTTCCCCCTAACCATTCAAACCCCTCCCTTATTCACATACATGTGGATCATGATCAAGTCACCTCTTAACCTTCAACTGCACTAAGTGAGTAGATTAAATTTTTATATCCTTTTCCTCCCATTTTAAAATCTTTCTTGAATCCTTTTGCACAAAGTGTGCTAAGACCCTAGAGCAGGTTGTTGTATTCCTGCAGTGGTGGTCTTATTATCCTGTACAGAAACAATGCATTATTTCTGCTCATGTGATAGTCCCCTGTTTATATATCCTTCGACACAGTGCCAGGCAGATTCTTCATTGTCACAAACAGGTATTTGAGTAGCGTTACAGTGCACAACAGAGCAGCGTCCTGTGGGATTCCCTTTCACTTGGGAGTCAAAATACAAATCTATTAATTAATCAGATTTCAGTCCCACTTTTTGTCTTTAATATTGATTGACTATAGACTGTTGTTGTGGTTTTTTTTAATTAAACACTGTTTACGTGATACAAGACAGGTCCATGCCTATACCTGTCCATTTAATATCTTGACTAAATACTCCCTGCGTTCATACTTCCATTATGCAAACGTCTTTAAGATGGAAGTAAAAAATAACAGTTTTACTGAAGCACGTTTGTCTTTTGAACACTGGCTCTGAGCTCTTCTTATTTGTTCCAGAACCACATTATTTTCCTCCATGAAGCTGTATTGCGATCCTGCCTCCCTCATAGGTAGCTGTAGGAATTAATCGTTAAACTAGAAATATTTTTTAGAAGTAATTCTATCTAGCAGACACAGAATAATCCTCAGCCAGTGGCAATACCTTGTTTAGAAAAATCATATTTAGAAACTTGGCAGGTATTTTGCCATTGGCAGGGATAGCCCTATGGTATATGGTTTTAGACTTTAAATTACCCATTATAATGCAGATCCTTTCTCATATGAAGGAGCTGCTTATCTAGGTCCTTCCTCTGATTTGGGAACCCTTGCAGACTCCCTGGCAGCAAGTCCTGTCACTGAACCAGGGGTGCTCTACCCTCCCCTTTCAATTCGTCAATAATTACAGCAGATAACATCATACCCTATGCAAAGTGCCAGTCCCTTCTGCCTTTCAGTGGTCAGTGGCTTACTGGAAGCCCACTTTTTTCCTTTTTAGCTTGGAGAGTGTGTATTAGAAAAAAAGAAATTCCAGCACATTAACAGATCCAGATTTAAGTCAAACTGAAGATGATATCCCAGCATGTTATGACTTTATGGAAACTATTTGCATGCAATTTTTACTGGATTTCTTTTTCTATATGAGTGGAAAGGACGCTTATGAAAGAGTTTGTACATATTGTTATACAGAGCAACTTGTTTATCAGATTTTGTTATTCAAAATCTTCATTAAGCACTCAACAGCTAATTTAGATTTCTGAAAACCAGAAGTGGTCTGCAGCTTTTGAACCTCAAGCTACTTTCTCATTTGAGGCACTTGAAAACTTGTATATGGGATATATATAATGAAGTTTGCAATGGAAACTGCAATCCCAGAAGATCTTCCTTTCAAGAGCTAATGGGATTTATAAATCCTATTTTCACATGCCACTTTTATACACTAGATACTGTGCATAAGCACAGTTTCTGGCTATTTATTTCCAGCTTTTTACATCAGCTGTATGTTTTCGTCTCCTTTTTTTTCCCCCCAGTAGAACTTCTCCGTGCCTATTAAGTAGATGCACCTCATCTGTGTGCATAAAGGCAGAAAACAAGTAGAGATAAAATATGACTTCCACTGGTCTCCATCAAATCTAGTGCCTTACAGTACTTCCATATTCCATAGACTTTGAGCCATGCTCTTCTGGAAAAAAAATGAAGAGGGCTGCTCAGCCTGTCTTTAAGCAACAGGTGGTGGGGAGGGATTTTGTGTGTGTGCCAGAAAGCATCAGCCTGAGGAGGAGAGTCTCTTAGCTGCAACTAAAGGATGGAAATACTTGCTAGCAGGTCAAACTGAGTGCAAAACCCTGTTAAAACTGACAAGGACCACTGAGATACATGACCCGAGCAGCAGAAGGACAGAGGGCGTGTGATGGTGAAGCCGGGACAGTGCCAGCCTGGGGATGATCTTGCAGTGATATTTAGGGCAATCAGTGAGCAGACAGCCATCATTTTGACAAGAATAATCCTTCTGAAGTTTAAAGGAAAAGGGAACATACTTGACTGGTGAAGAGCAACAGGATAAGAGCATCTGAAAACTTCAGCCTATCAATTACATGAAGAGAAAAACACATTTATATAAGAAAATGTGTACAACACTTGGGCTAAGTGAAGGTGGACGCGCATCTTCCCTCCAAAGTGATGGCAGCATAACTATTTTTTTCATAAGTAAGTAAAAACATCTGCCTGGGAAGCAAGTTAAGGCATCATGTATGTTCAACTAATTGAGAGAAGTCAAGGTGTGAAGGTGCTCATACTCATTTTGTGAGTCAGGTGGGTGAATATAGTGCAAATAGAGGCTGCAACTGCTATTTGATATCTCCCATATCTGTCCCAGTGTTCAAAGAAGCTCCAGGAGAACTTCATCTATGAATTTTGGTCAAATTAAGTGGCTGGTTTCGAATGCATTAAAAAAAAATATATAGATGGGATTAAGAACATGATTTTGTTTCAGAAATAGTTGCTTTTTAAAGGTATATTTTTTAAAACCCCCTTCAATTAATTTTAAAAAAACAAATTTATAACTGTCCTAATATGTGCTAACACTCAATAAAGAAAAGGGTGATTAAGAGCTCCCCCTCACAACAGGATTACTTTTCATATCAGTCTGCCAAGAACCCACAAACCTGAACTTTTCCTTTAGATTCAAGTACTTTTTTCTTTTTTGTTGTTCAGTCATCAAACCAGGAGGAAGAACCCCAATCCATTATCAGTTCCACCCAGACAGTAAGCAGCAGATGAGAGCATCTGCCTTGTTTGGTGCTGACCATACAGAGGAGCTGAGTGATGAGCAGACAAACCAGACCCACATCCAACCATTCCTTGCCTCTTCCCCTACCCCTTCTGTCAATCAGGTCCTGTCGCTCAAATGATATGCTTTCCTGCACCCAAAGCAGTTTCCAAAATGCTGTTTAGCTGTTGCTTCAGCTGCATCACTTTTATTTACAGCATCTCTTTTAACCATCATGCCAAATACATAGCATACTGCACCGCATTGGCAGCGCAGACACTATTTTGTTCTCCCTAGGGGGAGAGCTATAAATTAAAGAAGGGCCATCTCCTGGTATGTCAGCCATTTACCTTTGTAGAGAATTTTTACCGAACACGCCTGTGACAAATCTCTTTTCTCCTTCCCTTTTCTTGGATTATGAGTATAATAAAACACACCCTCTGACATTAATGGTCTGGTAATATTGGTTGAACTATTTGGATGCTAGGAGACACCGCAACTGAGGTCATTTGTTCAAACAATCTATTTGATTAAAAGATTCTTTTTGCTTTTTGTTTTGCTTTTCTCTGCAAGACCCATTTGTACACTGAACGATGTAGGAGCTTGCTTAATACAGCTATTCAGTGTTTTATCTCACCTTCATTGTCTTGTCTAACCACACGGTATTTCTGTTCTTTTGTGACAGCAGAATTGTCTCTTCTCCTGCACTTTTCTGTGCACTCACACTGTAATGTCTGAATACATAATAAATAGGTGTACATTTACTGTCACAGCAATCGGGTGTTGGGGAACTTTCACTTTTTACAGGTGGAGGATCAAGGGAAATTGACCTGTCAGACCATCCATTCATTCTCTGGTCAGCTTCAGAGAGGCAGGATTTCTCCTTTTAGAGCACGTACATTATACAAACTTGTAATACGTGATAATTATATTGTTCTATAATGACAAATGTGCTGGGGACATGGTGACACCTGAACTAATTCAGATACTCTAGGCAAAGTAGTAGTGCCGCAAGAGCCACAAAGGACTGAAGTATTTGCATTATGCAAGTGAGTGCCGTCCCTCTCATAGCCCAGTGCCACATCATCTAGGCACGACCTCTAGCTTTTAAATAGCTAGGGAGTGGGCTTCAAAGTGATGCGTTTGAGTGTTAAGTGCTTTTCTAAGTCTTACATCAGAAAATCGGGAGTATAAATTAAAGGATTTGTCTCCACAGCAAAATGAGGTGTGTCGGCTTTTGCACAGACAAGCCAGTACGGCTAATGCCATGGGTGAAGGAAACTCAAGTAGGCTTTGCAATATGTCACCCGGGGAAGGACCCAGGTGACGGTGGATGCTCACTAGTTATAGCCCATGTGTGCAGGCAAAGCTTTTTATTTATGGTTCTGTTTATGGCTTGCAGGAGCAAATACACGACATCTACCAAGCTGTTATGCATGGTAATTCTAAAATGAGGCCCCTCTTTGTCAGTTCCTAAGAGCCATCACAGTCTCAAAGCAGTGATTCAGGTGGGAGCTCAGTGTGTGGAGGCAGCTGCTTGCCTGATGTCAGCGTTTCATTGCCAGAGAGCTCCCTCTCACAGAGGCTTAGAATATGGGTTTTGCAAGATTTCCCCCTCAAAACTGCACCTTCCTGCTCAGAAAAGCAACATAATTTATGGACTTTTCCAGAAGCTGTCACTGGCAACGGTGAATTGTAGAGGATTCTCTCCGTGTCAGTTACAAGAGGTCAAATCAATGGTCCTTGTCTACATGTCTTACTTCTCCTTTGTGGCCCCTTTTGGCACGGTCCCTGTCTCTAATCTTTCTTTTCTTGGTGCCCCATCCTGTCCCATCCTTCTCCTCTCCTGCTTCCCTCAGCTGCACGCTCAGCATTTGAAGGCTCCTGCTCCGCTGGGCACTGCTGCAGGACCTCATCCCAGCTCTGCCAACACTTTGTGCAACACTTGTGCCCAAACACATTAGAAAGTAAATTAACATTTCACGTTGCTACGGACTTAGGCAGGAAGCCCAGAGAAAGTGGTTTCTCTTTTATGTCTCCAAGATCAAAAATCAAAACAATTGATTGTGCTGCGAAGGGTGCCTGGGAGCCCAGGTTATCTCTGATAAGGTAAGGTACAATTAGTCCCACAGCAAACACAGGCCACAAAAAGGTAACAGCCCAACCGTTGATGTGATGAAAGCTTACAGGTGATAGTGCCCGAAAAGGCCTTACCTCTTCCAATGAACACCAGATACTTATTATCAAGTCTGATCTGGGTTTGAAGGCAAGTACTTCTTAGCCAAAAAAATTACAAGCGTGTGAAACCTTGAAGGCGGGTGTGCCATTCCTGCCAGCTGAACAGCTTGGGAGAGGCTGGCATTGTACATCTGAAATGCAGAGGATTCAGAATTTCTTTGCCTTTTTTTCCTTTCACTCAGCCTTACTTTTTGGTAGAACAGAGAATGGAAAGCACCATTTTTGAAAGCAACAAACTTGAATACAGCCATGGAGGGTTTATATTCTGCAGTCTTTAGAAGGAAGTATCAGCTGTTAAGGTCTGCCTACAGGTGGCTGTCGTGGTTTAGGCCAAATCCCACTGGGGACGTGGGGGACCCCAGATGGGACCGACAGATGCTCCCCTCTACCCCTCTTCGAAGAGAGAGGCAGAGGAGGAAAAAGAGACTTATGAGTTTAGAAGGAACTAAACTACTTTAATGAAATATTAATAATAAAATAAAAAGAAAATAATGAAATATATACAAAACCGTATCAAGCTCCCAGGATGACAATCACGACACCGGCTGGCACTGGGGCAGTCCCAGGCTGGACTCAGTGACGGACGGGAACTGGATTCCGGATCTGCAGGCAGGATCGGGACCAACGGCAGACGAACAGTCCTCCTCAGATGTCGGCCATTGACGGAAGAAAAGAGAGAGCCAGAGCCAGTGCTCCCTGCTCCCCCCCCAGCCTTGCTTTTTATACTGAGCATGATGCGGATGGGATGGAATACCCTGTTGGTCAGTTTTGGGTCACCTGTCCTGTCCGCTCCTCCCTGCAGGTGGGACCCCACTGTGTTTTTCTGCTTCCAACACTCCAATGTGGCAAATAACTAAGTTGGTTGGCCTTGGGTGTTAGAGCGATAAGTATAAGCAAGAGCCTCTCCGCATACCACGTCTGGACATCAGCCATAACATTGGTCTTATCACTCTGAGAGAGCGAACATTGTCTGCACAATATGCTGTTAATTTCAGCAGTTAGAAGAGGCCCAGCTAAGAAGCAAAGTTACTGAACAAAATTGGTCCTGTTTTACCTCAAACCAGGACAGTGGCCAGCCCTAAGGCTGAGCTACTAGGAAAACAATGTGGAAAAGAGCCAAACATTGCAGAGGATGGAAGGGGAAAGCAGGTGGCCAGCAACACCTGGGACTGCACTAATTGTGCAGGAACTGGAAAAAACTACCAGGCATTGCAGAGAGTGAAACTGGGGTATCGGGAACTCCCTTTAGGTAAAACCTCAAGAGATAGGGAGATGCTGGTTTATTGGCTGTCACTGAGGCCAAATCAGTGAAGCTGAGGCCCATGGGGAAAGATTAGATAGAGGCAGGTCTGTTATTTGGGAAAGGAAAAGGTGTGAAAAGGGATTGCTAGGTAAAACAACTCCTGTGACTGGGGCTCTGTGGACTACCTGTCAAAGATCCGTGCAGCTGATCAACACAGCCCGGAGCAGGACAATAGACCTGGTTCTGTAAGCATACCGTGTGCATCTGGCTTGCTTGACTTGTCAGAGGTGTCCAGAGGATGTCCTTGAATGCCAAGCTGGAAGGGGTTGGAGGATGGACTGAACACCACTTTAACATCACTGGTACTAATCAATCTTCCTAACGTACAACCAAATTGATATTATTTGTTTTCATTTTAATGAAGATTTAGTGCAAGAAGTGTGCAGAAGTAGCTCATGTTATTGCAGACTATTGGTCTAAGCCTGTTTACGTTCTTCTGCTTCATTGTCCTTTGTAGCAGCCCTTTGCTGAGCATAGCCATGAGGGCGATGTCTGTGCTCCAGCAACAACTTGGTGGTCTGGTCGTACACTGTCCCACTTGTTTTCCTTCATTAATATGGTGCTCAGGGAAGGTTGCGGGACTTGCCCAAACTGGGCGCTTTCTGGAGTTGTTTACCTCAGTAAAGTGGTACACAGGAGCTTGTGTCAGTCTGCCTTGTGTCTGTGCCCTTGTCCTCTTTCCACGTGCGTGTGCTCGTCTCCATTGTTATTCCCTGTCAAATACTTTCCCTGGTTAGCAGACCAGAAATGAAATTTCAGCAATACTGAGAACTCCTGGGGTTGCAGGCAACAATCAGTCTCTACTTGAGCCAGTGGATCACTCTCTTAAATCACCCATGAAGAAAGTTTGGGAGAGGAAAAAAAAAATCTATTACATGGAAAAAAAAAAAAGAAAGATGCATTTGTAGCTGACAGCCAGCAAAGGATGAACTCAGAAGCAAAAGCTCTGGCAGGCTGCAGCCACGCAGTGCGATCCTTTCCCAGTCCAGTCATGCAAAGGGTGGTTTGACAAATCAAACACACAAAAGCTGCAATTCTGCATGTCTCGGGCAATTCCCTCAGTGAAGTTTACAGAATCACAGAATCACAGAATAGTCAGGGTTGGA